>JAPCYS010003547.1:0-73770 GCA_028641055.1 Alopecurus myosuroides | reverse complement strand
TCTCACTAGGAGGATAAAATTTAGAATAAAAGAGAGGCACAATTTCTACCATCCAATAAATTCACCATTCTTTAGCATTTAAACCATTTAGCAGCTCTGCCTTTCAACGATAAAGAGAAATTTCCTTTTAACTTGATTCATTGTTATACCTTCACACTTGAATAGCTCGCATAATTCCTGTATAAAAAGGAAATGATCACTGGTATGGACAGTTCCATCTCTAAAATAGTAGTTATCCATAACACGTCCAACAATTTTCATATGTATTTTAAAAGGATCCAATTCAGCAGATAACAGGTCATCTACTACCCTAGCAGTAACATTAGTAGTACCCCTAAACAAAGAACCAAAAGGATTCTGCATAATGAAATAAAACAACAGACAGAAATAAAAAGAGCACTTACAGTAAAAGTTTCTCTTACCAACTCTACTTACCAATAGCGCTTCACTCCCAGGCAACAATGCCAGAAAATAGTCTTGATGACCCACAAGTGTAGGAGGTGTATCTGTCACACCCCTATTTTTAAGCACCTGTATAATAGTAAATTAGCAAGCCTCTTAAGACTTTTGTAAGTTAATTAAGTGGACAACATGTTTGTGTAGTCATGTTTATCTATGCAATATAAGTGGTGTGTTCTTTTCACTCACTTGAGGATTTTTCTCCTAAGGAAAGTGTTTGTTTTCTATTTGTTTTCCTATGTTTTCCACTAAAGTTCTTAAGGGAGTATTTTCAAAACCTTGAGACAACACTTTATATCAACTTATAATTGTGTTATTGATGTTTAGGAATCAATTTTACCTTGTAATAAAATTAATTGGAGAAGTTTTCATTAGATTTTTCCAATATAGTTTTGTCCTGAAAAACAGCCAAGTAGCTGTTTTCAACCCTTGTTTTCCATCACAAGGATTATCCAATTAGGGATTTTCTTTGAGCAATATTACTCTCTGATATTTGGAAAACAAAACTACATCCTTGGAAAAACTTACAAACATATTTAACACACACATCCATGCTCGTTTTTGAGCCATCTTGTTAAGACGGATTTTTAGGCAGTTTAAAAACAGAGAAAGTGCTTACTTTGCCAATTGTTTTCAGAGCCTTAAACCCCTCAATTTTCAGATCAAATGGTTGTTTCTGAAACTTGGATGGTTGCTCTTTAATGATCATTTTGAATCATTCATTTCTGAGTTCGTTTGCTCGGTGAAAACAACCCCAACTTTTGCTGTCTCTGACTGTTGCCAGCACTTAGAAAAATTCAGAAACTGTCAAAACTGAATTTCTGACAGAACAGTAACTATACACTTTTAGAGTCGATGGTTCTTCTTATGTGTGATGATCTAGGCCAAGTGGCTTTTCCATTTCGAATCCCCTGGTTATGAGCTTCTAGAAGATGGCATTGGATCCTTTTCTAGCTGACCAAGGAGGGAGGGAGTAGATAGTCAAGTTGACTATTTGCATTGTCATCATAGTTGGTGCAATAGTGTTATTTTCCCATCCCTTGGCCCTTCCTGTGCCTTTGCTCATGTTTGTGTACGAGGTTACCCCCTAGGACACCCCCTGTAGCCATGCCATCCCTGGCAACCCCCCCAGGGGCAAGCCATGCCCATGCCATGGCGTACCCGAGAGCAAGACATTGCAATCCGCGCCTATAAGCCACCCCGAGCCCATCCTTTGTGCCAAACACTCTCTACTCACTCCACTCAGTCACCCCAGAGCACCCACGCTTGCTCGTTTGCTCGCAGTGGGCGAGGCGAGCCGCGATCTCCCCCGAGCCCGAGGAGATCGAGATCGAGGTAGCTCCACGATCACGGCACCCCTTCCCTCATTTCGCTTTGAGGTCGACCCCCTAACCCGTGCGCATCCCCCTGACATGTTTTTGCACGCGCTCGTTTGCAAGAGCGACGACGCCATCACCGGGAGCGCCGCAGAGCGCCGTCGAGCCGCCGCCGCGTCCGTGCAGCCCCTCCGTCCGTGCCCGCGCCACTGCACCACCCAAGCAACCCCCTTCCACCCCTCTCCCGTACGCAAGCCCTAGGTGAGCTAATCCCCGAACCCGTAGGCTGTTCGTCCGTGGGCTGAGAGAGAGAGAGAGAGAGAGAGAGAGAGCGGGGAGGAAGAAAGGTGGAGCACCGTCGATCTGCGCATCGACGGCTCCCTTTGAATGTACCCGTTCGCGCACGCGCGCGTGCGCTAGCGGGCTGGCTAGCGCCGTAGCTGGGCCGCGCAGTGTAGATCTGGCCCGTTTGGGCTGTTTTTATTTTTCATTTATTTCAACAGATCTGTGCATGTTTACTTTAGCTCCTTTTGGCCTAGATAAAATAATCTTTTTGCTTAGCCAATTTTTGTACTAGTAGCCACACATTTTCCAAGCCATGTCCCACTTGCAGATTCAAATTTTGAATCTTTATGAATTTTAATTAAATCATATGCCAGAGAGTGTCTGTTTTTTTAGATCTGTTGTAACTTTAGTTTTAGGTATCCAAAAGTTGCAAACTCAACTGTTTTGGAAAGACCTTGTCAATACCTACCAGTACAATTTTATCTTGAATCAAGGTGAGCTATAGAATTAAAATGGCATGTTGTTTACTAAAAGCATCTGTCTCTGTTTGGGCATTTTCATGCCAAATCTGTGATGATTCTTTGAGTGGATCCAATTGGACATGTTAGTATATGGTTAGTACTATCTATATCTATCTTGGTTTGATGTTTGAAGCTATGTAGAAAATTTGGTGAACAGATCTAGTTTCATCTGTTTTCTGCCTAGAATTTTTGTGTGAAGATCAAATAGTATGATTATGTGTAGGTACTGGATTCTTGTTTTCCATCAAGTTTAAGTTGTTTTATGATAGTGTAAAGTTGTTTTCTTGCAGTACCAGCATGCTAGGAGTTTATTGAGTAGTTGGAGATTAAAAGGAAATAGCTATGTGAGCACATTAATTTTTCTAGAATTATTCATGCATAGATTTTTGTCTTGTTTTCCACTAGGGAAAAATATGAATCTTTGTTGTTGAAAACAGAGGATGGAATGTCCTTGCGGCATTGTTATCTTGGTGTTTTCACCTCTGCTATTTTTCCCATTAAGTAGTAGAAAAGCATGAGTAGCACTTGGGTGACTAGGAAATATTTCTCTCACATGTGTAGCATTTTAGCCTAGTATTTCCTTGTTTAATAGCTAGACTTTTTATTTTGTTTTGTGGGATCCAGTAGAATTTTTGTACTGATTAGAGGAGTATTTTACCTCTTTTAGTTTGCACACTTGTGCATAAAATCAACATGTGTAGTATAAAATAGCCTAGTATTTTTCCTAGTTTTCTACTAGTATGAGTAGGAGCTTTTGAAGCTTGTTTGCTTGTTTTGAGCATTTTTCAAAATATGACCAGAGGCTTACTAACCTCTTTATGAGCTTTTTGCTAGTGGAACACCCACTGTATTTTTGCATCATGGTGGAAATTGAGTTTGACTTATTGTCGTGGGATAATCACGGCAGACGTTACCGGGGGTAACTGATCTTGGGGCAAGACGACACAGGCGTTTGGGAGAGGGTTTAGCTCAGAGGAAAACATGATGGAACTCGATCTGGCAGCCGGCAATCAAGTCGCCGAGTCTCTGATCTCAATATATTAACTCAACTCTCGTGTTACACTGGATGCTCGATACCAAGCGATATTGCTAGGGCTCTTGGATCTTTTTAACTAGACCTAGGGGCGGGTTTATAATGCACCCGAACCCCTTGGCTTGCCCTCCAAGGTGCACCTTGAATCCTGCCCGGTCACTGCATATTAAACCCTAACTTTCCTTATCGCAACCCACAATCCGGGTTACGAGGCCTGCAAACTTGGGCCTTCTAGAAGTTCTTTTATCCTTAGCCGGATCTTGCACACGTCCTTTGGGCCGGATTACACCGTGGAATTGGCCTACCGGGTTATTATCCCTCCATCAGTAGTCCCCAGAATAGCTTGGGCTTCATAAGATTCTCTTTGTAGCGCACGCTATTCCCTGCAAAATTATCAAACTTACAAACTTAATGGAGGCCGGGTTAAATTGCTTTGATAAACAGCTAGGCCTAACTCCACGGTGGCCATATAGTAACCCGGTTTCCTCCAAGTACGTTGCTTAGTTTTCCGGGTTAACACCCTAATAAGAATGTTAAAGATCTGGCTTACTTTACTTGATAATTAACCCTGATGTCGCGGAGAAGATCTACTTCCTATTTTCGTCCGGATATTTCGTTCAGCACTTAAAGTGTATCTCGCAAAATCCGCGCAGGTAACTGTTATCCCAAAATTTCCGGCTCCCTCCCGTTGGCCTAGATCTTATCCACACGCACCTTATAAATAGGTGCCCGGGAAACAACCCAACCTTCTAACAATCCATTCCAACTCTTCTCCTTTCCCCTTCTCTCGTGATTGCGCAACACCATCGCGAAAAAACCTCATGCCTCTTGCCGGAGCCAAGCCGCCAACGGCCACATTCATCCTCGCGCCACTCTGCGCCGCCGCCGAGCTCCGTCGCCATACCTTCATCCGGACCGCCGGGAGTTGCGAGGGATCATCCAGACCGTGCTGTTCACCGCCGTTGCGTGCTACTCCAATCCCCTTCAGTAAGTTTCTCGTACCCATCAATTCAACCTCACAATCCCTTGATTTACTCTAGATTGGATCTAGGTCAACCCGCGGGCAATTCTTCCTGTCATGCTCGGTCGGGTCGCTTTAGATGCTCGATAACTCCTCCAATAGCTTGATTGACGGCCATACATCATTGTCCTATCATCATTAACCATTAACTTCTTCGTAGAATCGCCCGCAAGTTTTCCAATCTAGATCCATTTTGTTCCAATTTTCCGCGCATGTCATTGACACCCGGAAAACCCTCTTCCTCCGGTTCTTTTGCTTGCAGTAGATTCATGGGCAATCATCTGTCTTCCTCAAACACCTTTGAATACGTAAGTACCCCATAGTTTGTATAATGATGCTTGATACCCGGATAACTTGTAACCTTGCCTTCTAGAATGACACCCGGATAATGCTTAACTTCCGTACTTTCTTGTCACCACTCACAGATACTCGAATAGCCCATGGTTTCCAAGTCTTACTTTTTGCACCTTTTTGCCTTGTGTTTTGCAGGTTGATCCCATGGCTCCCAAAAGGCAAGGGAAACAGCCGGCCCAGGCGAAGACAACCCAATCCATATCCGCCAATTGGGGGCGATCCACAGTCACAAAGGCCAAGCTGGACGAGCTGGCCGAGTTGGGGGTCCTTCCTTCTCAGAAGGACATTCATTGGAGGGCGCCGGGTGACGAGACCCGGCCCACACCTGCCGAGGATGAGGTAATCTGTTTTATAGAGCACGTGACCCGGGGATTCCGTCCTCCGGGTCACCCTTAGTTTCGTGAGGTCCTGAGCCATTATGGCCTCAGGATATTCGACATAGGGCCTAACTCTATGTTGAATATTACCCACTTGATTGTTCTGTCCGAGTCATACCTGTGCACCCCGCCAAGTTTGGCTCTCTTCACCGAACTTTTCCAGTGCAAACCGTGCCGTGAAAGCGGCGACGGAGCACTTCTTGCTTGCAGCGGAGTCTCTATCCAGCGCCGCAAGAATTCTCTAATGCCACCTCTTACTCTTAATTCACACGTCAAACACTGGCAACTCTCATACTTCTATTGCCGGGACACCTCCCCACCCGGCGAAAATAGGTTGCCGGGTTACTCAGAGGGCCTCCTTGATATCTCCGAGAAATTCAATGCTTTCGCCCCTGACTCGGACAGGGAAGCAATCCTGCCTTCACTAACTAGAATAGTCGTCCTCTCCGCCCAAGGCCTTCTTGGGCTCAATCTAGTGAAAACTTGGGTTGATTTCCGGATCCAACCCAATTCCATCCGCACCAAATTGATGTGCGAGTACTCGGGGCATGCCACGGATGCACTCCGATATTCCACCAAGAGCTTTGCGGCCGGCGACACCAACAAAACCATCAAAGGCTTCTTGAAGGAAAAGCTGGAAGTGATCAAGAACATTACCGGGTTGCCGCCATTTACCCGGGAAAACCCGGCCCCAGCGGTAAGACTCGACATATGCAACTTTATTCATACGTCTTCAACTTGATGCAATTACTGATTCCCACCTTCCTGTTTTATCTCAGGCTGATAACCCTTTCTGGAATGTTGAAACTTCTCCTGCTGCCGGAGACCCGGGAGGAAGACGAACCGGCTGACAATGATGAGGGTAATTATCCGAATCTTACGTCATCTTCATTTGCATAAATTTCCTTATTTTAACCTTTTCCATCGACACATACTCGGCTTGCAGGACCAGAGGACGAGGATGAGAAGGATGACGAAGACCCGGAGGCCACCGAGTCCGATCCAGAAATAACAGTCGGGGTCAAGAGAAAAGCTAGAGGAGTGGTGTGCAAGGTTCCCTATTCCACCATGTCTTCCGAACCCTATTCTTTTGATAACATGCACAGACTTAACCAATGACTATCTAACTCATCGCACTTGAAGGATTCTATCCCGGCCAAGCGCAGAGTGACCCGGAGTTCACCAGGGGACGATCCCCTTAACCCGGGCATCTCCTCCTCGCCAAACCTCCGTGCCGATATTCCTCTTCCTCACCCCTCCAAATCTCCTCAGCGCCATCCATCTCCCAATCACCCACTCGCGGGGCAATTCCGGGTCCCACTATCGGTCCCTTTGGCGGCTTCATCTGCTTCCAGCAGCAAACTCCCGCCTGATTACGCTGTAAATACCGGGTGAGTCTTTATTATACGACATCCTTTCATACCTGATAACTTTCAATTGTCGTTGCTAACTGCTCTTCTTCCCTTTCTTTAGCGCTCAAGTCACGGTTAGTGACCCGGAGAATGTGGAGATGGATAACCGGGAGGCGGAGAAGCCGACTGAGAACGTAGACGCCGTAACTGGCGGTGATACTGAGAACAACCAGGAACAAGGCCCCTTGGGCGATCCACTTCACCAAGCCGCCGGGTCTCCCGCGTCATCCGAACCAGTGGACGAGGAGATCGAGGTTCCGGACACGAGGATGGGTTCTCCCAACCCGGATACCCAGACTGTCCGGGTCTCGACCCCAAGGGCGGGGACAGCTCCCCCATCAGGCGACCAGGCTGCCGCCTCTTCTGGTGTCCGACCCGAGAACCTGACGTTTGCCCAGATGCTCGAAACTCTGCGCACTTTGAGGGCTAATGAAGAAAACATCTTGGAGGCTTTAATAGCCAAACACGAGGTAAACCTGAATAATATTGCGTGTGTCCTTATCTAGTCCCCAAGTTCCGAGTGAATTGATTCACAATTTGCTTGGAACTTTACGGTATAAGCGACTGATAACTTGCCCCTTTACCCGGCTAATCCTTCCTTGCATCTGTGCAGTCCTTCGTGACTCAATCTGAGAAGGAACTGGCAAAGGCCACCAAGCTCATTGAAAAGGAGGTGGCTCTGCGTGAGGAGGCCGAGGCTGAAGCCAGGAGGAGTAGGAAGATAATGAAGAAGTATAGGCGGAGGGCTCACACAGCAGAAGATGACCTAACGAGCCTTTCTGTTCAAATTGCTGATACGTATCGTGCTTTGCTTGGTATGATTCTTCATCCAGGTTGTCCTTCTGATAAATAGCCGGAGTTTCCTTACTCATGTTTCCATTTCTTTCTGCAGGTCCGGATGAAGTGATGCCGGATGAGGATGACATTGCCAGGCTGAAAACTATTAAGAGCGTTATCCGGCAGCTATGCGCCGGAACCAAATGGATCCTTCAAGAAATACGGTGGACGGGTAAAGGGCATGGCGACCTGAAGAGAATGCTAGACGCTTGCTCCACTATCCCCGAGTAGATTTGGCACTGGAAACGCTCGTCCTGCCGAGTTGGAGTAACCCGGGGGCTTGCGCTTGCCAAGGCTTACTTCCCTAAGCTCGAGCTAGCCAAGCTTATGGGCGGTTTCCCGGAATTCAAGCTTCATGGGTCCAAGTTCTCCGTGAAGGATTTCCAGGCCGTCCAGAAGGAGGTCCGTTACCCGGCCAGCGTGATTGCTGACGGCTTGGATGTCGATTCCCTCGTTCCTGCATATGATGCTGCTGGTGAAGCGGTTAAGTCGGATCTTCCCGAGCCGTATGACATGCTGGCCCGATGGAAGGAGGAAGCTGCTAAGTTGAGGGAGGAGGCTGCCAAAAAGAAGGCTGAAGCCGATTCTGCGCCCGCTACCTCCACACCAGTCGTTCCTCCTCCTGCGCGAGCCGGTACTGCTGATCCGGGTGCTGCTGCTACCCCAAGTGATGGCAAGGGCAAGGCGAAGATGGACGCCGCGGCCTAGAACGCCGACTGATACCGGATGCTACTTCATACGCGTCAGTCGGCCGATGTGTTGTTAAAACAGCTATTTTTGGATGGTGCGCCTGTGCACCTTTGATACTTTTTACCAAAGTTTGTAATGCACTCTAGGTTCTTGATACACTTTGTGCTTCTTCTGATCGTTTAAATTTACCCACTTTTGAGTCAACTTGGTCTTGATATCCGACTTTCTTTACGATCCCTTTTGTGAGACTCGGTTTCCGAGTTTCATGGGTGTTGACGAGCGGACTTGCTTCTAAGTCCCCAAGTCCCCAAGACTCGGATGTTTGGGTTTTTTTGAGCCTTAGCAACTAAGCAACTTTTTCTTTTTCCAAAATCCCGAATCGCCAAGACCCGAATTTCCGAGTCTGGGATATGTGGTCTTTTCGAAGAGAACGAGTTTGTTGTTTGCTAAGCCCAGACCCGGAGCCGTTTCACATAGGTAATGAAGTTATGCTTGATAAACGTTGAGTTTCCGGCTATTTAGCTTTGTACTCTGCATAACTTATGGTTTAGATGACCCTTTTGACTATCTTGTACTATAAGCCGGCTTTCGCGTGGATACCATGTTGCTACATCTATACGAAAACAGGGTCAGGCAAGTCCCATTGGGCTTCATGGCTGATTGTAATCGTAAGCGAGCAAATCATGCCACTTTTATTGCGAGTCACATCGAGCTTAAGTAAGAAAAGTCAAGAAAGTTTGGCTCCTTTGTCCGGTTATAAGATTGCAGCCGTACTCGTTTGCGAGTAATCGGCCCTTATAACTCATAGGCATCAAGGCCGGGTCATTGAGTTTGCAACTGTGCTATTCAAGCAATCAGCCCCCAAGACCTATATATATGCAACGTACTGAGATTAAAGAACATGAGAATAACCACTTCTTTTCTTGATATGAGAATGTTAGGTCAGCAAGCCGCCTCATTAAAAACCCACCCAGCCCCCAAGGGTGCCCTGGATAGGAAAAGAGTGCGTCTGAAACCTGCCGCCTGTTACATCGTGCAACTCTTTGCCAATATAGTCTATACTAAGTATAGTAGGGACGTAGCTGAGCCACCTTCCATGGTCTGTCTCTTTCCTGCATAGACGAAGTGGAATGGGCGGTGTCATTAACTGTAGCCGACTCTTCCCTTGCATCTATCAGGTAATACGATCCGTTGTGCAGATTCTGGCTTATGATAAACGGTCCTTCCCATGGTGGTGATAACTTGTGTTTTCCTTCGTTTGACTGTACCAGGCGTAGAACCAAGTCTCCTTTCTGGAATACCCGGGTTTTCACGCGCCGGCTATGATACCTCCGTAAATCTTGCTGATATATGGCTGATCTTTCCAGGGCTTGCTCCCTGTGTTCTTCTGACATATCTACGGCATCCTGCCGGGTCTTCTCGTTCTCTACCTCGACGTAAGCTGATACTCGAGGTGAATCATGAATAATATCACTCGGCAGCACTGCTTCCACACCATAAACCATGAAGAATGGTGTCATCTGAGTAGATCTGTTAGGTGTAGTGTTGATACCCCAGACCACGGAAGGTAGTTCTTCGACCCATGCACCCGCATCCCTAATGCAAGGGACTCGCAGTCGTGGTTTTAGTCCACGAAGTAATTCTTGGTTTGCCCTTTCCACTTGTCCATTGGCCTGCGGATGAGCCACTGATGCTACGTCAAGCCGGATTCCATTGTTACTGCAAAACTTCTCCATTGCGCCAAGGGACATGTTGGTTCCATTGTCGGTAATTATACTGTAGGGATACCCGAACCGATAGATAATTATTTTTAGGAACTTGACTGCTGTAACTGCTTCACAATTGGTGACTGGCATAACCTCAACCCACTTGGTAAACTTATCAATAGCCACCAAAAGATGTGTCTTCTTGCAAGGTGACATGTGAAAGGGACCAACCATGTCCATACCCCAAACAGCGAACAGCCAAGTTAACGGAATTGTCCGTAATTCCATAGCCGGCACGTGGGTTTGGCGAGCGTACCTTTGACATCCGCCACACCTTGCCACTAATCGCTCCGCATCTGCTAGCGCCGTGAGCCAGAAAAATCCGTGTCGATAAGCTTTGGCCACAAGGGATCTTGTGGATGCATGATGCCCACAATCACCTTCATGGATTTCCTTAAGAATCTGTCGTCCTTCTTCTGGTGCTACACAGCGCAAAAAGACTCCTGCTGCGCTTCTCTTGTATAACTCCCCATTGATGATAGAATATCCGTTTGCTCTTCTCAAAATTTGCCTTGCTAACACCTCCTGCTGTGGTAACTCGCCTCGTGATAGGTAGGACAAAAACGGTTCTGTCCACTCGGGAACAGCGCGTACCGTGGCCACGAGCTCCAAATCCGGGTCTTGACTCGCCAGTTCTTCCTCAGACTCGGTTTTAACTGATGGTCGCCATAATTCATCCAGGAAGACGTTAGGTGGAACCGGCTCTCTGCGCGAGCCGAGTCTAGCAAGGGTGTCTGCTGCCTCATGCTTTCTTCTGTCTACATGCTCCACCTCATATCCGGAGAAGCATCCTGCGACCCTGTCAACCTCTCTGCGGTATGCTGCCATGGTTGCGTCCTTTCTATCCCAAGTTCCTGATACCTGCTGTACTACAAGGTCCGAATCTCCAAAGCATCGTATCCTCTTAATGTTCATCTCCTTGGCTACCTTTAAGCCGTGCAATAGGGCCTCATACTCGGCCACGTTGTTGGAACAATCAAAATGAATCTGTAGCACGTAACTCAATTTGTCTCCTTTGGGTGATGTTAGCACCACTCCAGCTCCTGATCCCTCGTATTGCTTGGATCCATCGAAGTGCATAATCCAAGAGTCGGAGTTTGGAGCCATGGTGGTCATGCCTGTGTGTGTCCAGTCATTAACGAAATCGACCAAAGCCTGAGATTTGATTGCTGACCTGGGCTCGTAGTTGATGTGATAATCCCCCATTTCTATCGCCCACTTGGCTATTCTTCCTGTTGCATCTGAGTTTCTGATGATATCCGACATTGGTATCGAACTTACCACTGTTATGGGGTGCTCCTGAAAATACGGCTTCAGTTTCCGGCTGGCCATGAAGACCCCGAAGACCAGTTTTTGCCAGTGCGGATAGCGCTGCTTTGCCTCTGATAATACCTCGCTGACGTAATAAACCGGTCTCTGGACCGGGTAACCTTTCCCATCCTCTTTACGCTCCACAACAACTACTGCACTAACGGCTCGGGGGCCCGCTGCTACGTACAGCAACATGGGCTCTTTAGGACCCGGGGCCGCTAGGACTGGTGCTTCGGACAACTGCTTCTTTAATGCCTTGAACGCCTCATCCGCCTCTTGATCCCACAAGAATTTATCGGATTTCCTCAAGAGCTGGTACAAGGGTATTGCTTTTTCTCCGAGTCTGGATATAAATCGGCTCAAGGCTGCTACGCAGCCCGTGAGCTTTTGAACATGCTTCAAATTTTCCGGCTTTTTCAGATTCTGGATAGCTTTTATTTTATCTGGGTTTGCCTCAATTCCTCTCTCGGAAACGATAAAGCCGAGTAACTTCCCAGCTGGAACTCCAAATACACACTTCGTTGGGTTAAGCTTCATCTGATACCTCCTCAAGTTCTTGAACGTCTCCTTTAGATCGTCGATAAATGTCTCTGCCTTCCTGGTCTTGATAACCACATCATCCACATAAGCATGGACGTTGCGTCCAATTTGGTCCTCAAAGCACTTCTGTATACACCGCTGATAAGTTGCACCAGCGTTCTTCAATCCAAACGTCATAGTTTTGTAACAAAAAGCCCCAAAAGGGGTTATAAATGATGTTTTCTCCCAATCCTCCCTCTGAGCTTAATCTGATGATACCCGGAATATGCATCCAGAAAACATAATAGGTCACTTCCAGCTACCGCGTCTATGATCTGATCTATCCTTGGTAACGCAAACGGATCCTTTGGGCAATGCTTGTTGAGACTCGTAAAATCAATGCACATCCTCCACTCATTGGTCTTTTTCATCACGAGAACCGGATTTGCTAACCAATCCGGGTGAAATACTTCCATAATGAAGCCGGCTGTCAGCAGCCGCGCGATTTCTTCTCCTATAGCTTTCCTTCTTCCTCGTTCATCTTCCGCAGGCCCTGCTTCACAGGCCTGGGCTTAGGGTCTACGTGCAAACTGTGTTCTGCCAATTCTGTGGGGATACCCGGCATATCGCTAGGTGTCCAGGCGAATACGTCCGCGTTAGAACGAATAAACTCCACAAGTGCTTTCTCCTGCTCGCTGTCCAAGTTAGATCCTATAGTAAATTGCTTAGAGGGATCACCTTCAACAAAAGCTATCATCTTGGTATCCTGCGCTGCCTTGAATTTTGCTCTTTCGTCTTCAGTATTCGGCCTTTTCAATGTTGTCCTGTCATCCGGGTCTACTTGAGACCGATAGTACTTGAGTTCCTCCTTTCTTCAAGCCTGCTCGGCCATTACCGAATCTCCTTCATCGCACTCAGCCGCTATATCCCGGCTCCCATGTATGGTGATGGTTTGTTTAGGACCCGGGATTTTAAGCTGTAAATATACATAACACGGCCTAGCCATTAATTTAGCATAAGCCGGCCTTTCGAACAGCACGTGATAAGGACTGCGCAATTTGACCACCTCGAAAGTGAGCCACTCGACTCGATAATTCTCCTTTGATTCTCCAAAAGCTACTTCCAACGCGATTTTTCCCTCGGGGCATGCTGAGTGACCCGGAACTATCCCATGAAAAATTGTACGTTGAGCTTTTCTGTAGCTGAGACTCCTTGAGATCCATGCGTAAAAAAGTTTCCCAATATAAGATATTGATACTACTTCCACCGTCATTCAGGACCCTTTTCAACTCATAACCATTAACCTGTGGTGCAACTACCAATGCTAAAACTCCCGGGTGCTCTATCCTTTCCGGATGATCTCTTCTGCTCCATGTTACATCTTGTTCTGACCACCTCAGATATCTCGGAACATCCGAGGAAACCGAGTTTACCGCTTGCTTCAGTATCTTCTTGTCTTTATTAGAAGTTCCTGTAGTATGCACATGATATTGTCCTTTAAAACCAGATGTACGTACCATACCGATGAAGATGCTGATTTGGCCGATTGTCACGATAGATCCGGATTCGAGGTGATCCGACTCTGGTCCTCAGCCGGACTCGTCCACCATCTTCTCTCCTTCGTGGTCGATGTAGATCTCGCCGATGACTAGTTTCTCCATATTCTTCCGAGCTTCTCCCGTGATGTAAACACCTTTGGACGCAGGCCCCACGGTGGGCGCCAACTGTCGTGGGATAATCACGGCAGACGTTACCGGGGGTAACTGATCTTGGGGCAAGACGACACAGGCATTTGGGAGAGGGTTTAGCTCAGAGGAAAACATGATGGGACTCGATCTGGCAGCCGGCAATCAAGTCGCCGAGTCTCCGATCTCAATATATTAACTCAACTCTCGTGTTACACTGGATGCTCGATACCAAGCGATATTGCTAGGGCTCTTGGATCTTTTTAACTAGACCTAGGGGCGGGTTTATAAAGCACCCGAACCCCTTGGCTTGCCCTCCAAGGTGCACCTTGAATCCTGCCCGGTCACTGCATATTAAACCCTAACTTTCCTTATCGCAACCCACAATCCGGGTTACGAGGCCTACAAACTTGGGCCTTCTAGAAGTTCTTTTATCCTTAGCCGGATCTTGCACAGCGTCCTTTGGGCCGGATTACACCGTGGAATTGGCCTACCGGTTTATTATCCCTCCATCACTTTTTCACCACTTGCAGAAATTAGCTTATTATATTGTGTTTGCCATAGAGATTGTTGACAGAGTTTTTAGCCATCAAATTGTGTTTTGTGTGACACCCTACTGCCTAGTAACATGGGTTTTACCCCACTGGTCCATGGTGCTCTTAACTAAAATCATTGATGTTGGCCACACATAAACACTGGGAAAAAACAGTTTTTCCCACTATAGTTTTTATGCCAATTTTTCCTATGAGAAAAATTGGGTATTTGGGTGATGCATTTTAATTGCTTGCTGTATGTATCATTTGTAGCATTGTTTTCCTTGGTTGGTTCTGAAAGTGTGCCTTTATTTTTATTATACGACGATAGAAAATGAGGAAGGAGTATTTGAAGAAGAGGCTCATTTTAACTCCTGTTACTATCAGGACCAGGACCACCACCTGTATCAAGGCAAGCCATACTAATGCTTGTTGTATAAATATATCATTATCTATCAGGCATGCTTTTCACTTCTGAAGTTTTCACAAAACTATATTCTCAAAACTATTTTTGTTGTGAATACTACTACTATTAATATTATTAAGTAAAGGATCATATTAATAGTCAACTTGGTATTACCAAGCCCATAGCCACCAAAAGGTATATAAATACCCTTCACTAAATTAAAAATTAAGTTCTTAATTGAACTATTTAAAAATGTGTTTTTGTAAACAAATGCCTTATGAAAGAAAAACCTCGGTGGAAAGGTGAGACCTTGTCTACCGGGAGGAAGTCATGCTGGAAAATTTGAGAAATGTTTACAAAGACACATAACCTAGTCTTCGCTGGACAACCATTATCGTACTGCCACTTTACCCCAACATGGGTACGGGGCTTGTCGTGGTGGTGTCACGGCAGATGCCATAGGATGGCTAATTGTTTGGGGTCGATGGACGCTGGAGGTGCTCGGGGAGGGATCACGCAGCGAGTAGCCGCGTGTGGGATGAAATAAACACTACAAACAACAAGATCTACCCAGGTTCAGGGCCCTCCTGTGGAGGTAAAACCCCTACTCCTGTCTTTCTCTCTTTATATTCGTGTGTCACCGAGTAGCCACAGTACAGTTTTGGCCTACAGCCGAGTAGCCACTCTTCCCTCCACGTGATGATCTAGGTCAAGAATGCGAACCAATGCAACGTCGCGTAACCTAGCGTCCCCCTCGTGTCCCTCGCGCAGGAAGGGGCAGGGCACCTTATATACGGGTGCCCAGCCGGATACAGCCAAGAGGGAAAAGTACAAACAGATGTCGACATAGTGTGCACACTGCACTCTTCTAGCTTCCCGCTGACAGCTTTGGCTTCCTAGTTTGTCTTGTGTGGAAAGTCGTTGTGCAAAACCAAGATGACGATCTGTTATCACTGCCACAGCCACAGGGTAGGCCCCCTAACCTGCGCCGCCCTGCTGACACCCTGGCGCGGATAAGCACGCGCTCTGCAGATGTACAGTGCACCAGTACGGACCCAGGATACGCGGGATCCTGTGTCAGAACGGCTCCTTTGACTTCTGGCCCGAGTAGGAACTCACTTCCTCTACTCAGACCATATCCTCTACTCGGAAGAATGTAACTTCCCTGATTCTTCCTTCTGTCCATTAGCAGGTACGACCGGATAGCAGTCAACCGGGTAGCGAGTACCGGGTAGCCAGCTACTCAGCCAAACCTCTCCTTTGATCTTGCCTTTAGCACTTGCCTTACCCCTACTCGGGGGTAACCCCCCGATATTAGTCCCCGAAGCTGGTAGAGTCCTGCGAACTTGTTCACTGGGCTCTTCCAGCTTAAAACAAATCTTCGTCTTCGAACCGTAGGATACCGAGTAGCACCATTTCCCTTCTCTGTCGCCGAGTAAAACGACTTTGTGAAATCTCGAACAGAATCTCAGCGTGGCAGAGCAAATCCATCTCTCGGCATCACAACTGGACACGTGTCATGCCCTCGTACCCCCGACGCCTCGGTGCCTAGGATATGACAGGCCACGCGCCCATCACTGCGACCTGGGCCCACCGGCCCGTTTGGTCACTTCAACTGCAGTTATTAGCCCACGATCTCGACGTGGGATCAATTGCGCCCGTTACGCGCGCAACCTGCGCTGTGTGCGTTTCTAACCGGCCCGCATCCCACGTCGCACGATCTCCACGCACAACTGATCCCACTAACTCCGCTGGTAACGGCAACCCGAGGGGAGGGATAAATACCCCCTCGGTAACTCCTCCTTCCCTTTCCTGCTCGCATTCATCTCTTGCCTCTTCGCTTTTCCGCCGCCGCAGAGCACTCCGCCGCCGCGCATCCTTGCCGTGCCGCCGCTCTGTGCGACGCCGGAAAGCTAGCCACTCCTCCACCAAATCTCCACGAATCTTCCATCCATCCACTTCCTCTCCATGGCTCGTGATAACGACGCCCGCGCCGGATGGGCAGGATCTGAGGTCACGGCCGACGATTGCCAATGGTTGGTAAACACCCGCCGTGTTCCTCCCGGCGTGCGGTGTAGGCACCCGGACGGCGAACTCGTCCCCACACCAGAGGCGGACGAGTTCGTCGTCTTCCTCGCCCACTTCAAGCGAGGATTCGGCCTGCCCGTCTCGGATTTCTTCAAGGACTTCCTCAACCACTTCGGGCTGCAGCCCCACCACCTGCCTCCCAACGCCATGGTGATGCTTGCATACCACGCCGTGGTCTGCGAGGCGTTCCTGGGTGTGCGACCAATGGTGCACACCTGGGCGTGCTACTTCTTCTTCTGGAAGCAGAGCGTCCCCAAGCCTGGGAGCACGGAGAGCTCCCGCAGTATGACGAAGACGGGAAGCGCAATGATGTTGCAACGCAGCTCCGCCAACCACCCGCGCATCAAGGGGCTCGACACGGTGCGCAAGTGGAAGCGCACCTTCTTCTACGTCAAGAACATTCCTGCCGAAGAGGGAGGGCAGGTCACGGACCGGATAGGGCTCCCCAAGTGGACGAACATGCCGCCCACCCACCAAAATTGGGGATACAAGCCGAAGCTGGAAGGCGATATCCTTCAGGTCGAGAAGCGCCTCGCCGAGCTGAGGGAGTTGGGATTCAAACGCGATGATCCCATCGCGTGTTGGATCTCGAGGCGGGTGCTCCCGCTTCAGCACCGCTCCCACCTCATGAGCTACATGGGAGGCACCAGTGACTGCACGAGGACCACCATATTCGAGCTGGAGTACAGCGGACGTAGCCGTCTGGGCGCGCTCCATCGTGAAGACCGGCCTCACCGACAACTAGCAATACGGCTTCGTGCCGTATAGCCGTGACAAGCCAATCGAACAGGTTAGCGCTATATGCTTTATCTTTGCATTCTGATACCGAGTAGGTGGCTTTCCAGCTTAGTATGCTTAGTCTTTGCATGATGCGCCGAGTAGGACACCACTAGCATCTCATTGGCTTTATGTGCTTTGTGTTTGCACGCCATGCTGAGTAGAGAACCTTAGCCAAATATGTCAAATATGCTTTGTGTTTGCATGCTACTCCGAATAGGAGCTTCTGGACTCATATGCTTTGTGTTTGCATTCCGTACCAGGTAGGATCCCTTAGCCTTTTGCTCAACCGACTTGTATTGCCTGCTTTTCTTTCCAGCACATTGATCGCCAGCTCGCCGAGAATGAGGAGCACTTAGAGGGCAACTGGAGCAAAGACCGGGAAGAGGACGTCCTGATCGCCTACGACACCCAGGCCACTCTCTGTGTTCCTCGCGCCGAACAGCAGGGTAAGCACCAAGTTGATGCGTCCATTCGTGACAGGTCTGAGGAAGATGATGAAGGTGACTGAGTTCGCCTCCCTAGTTGCGAGTAGCGCAATCCAACTTCTTTTCCGCTTCTTAACTCATTTTTCTCCTCTACTCTGCAGATGACCCTGATGCGGAGGAGGAAGACGAGGATATCCTTGAGGTCGATCCCGTTGTTGTGGTTGCTCCCGCCACTCGGAAGAGGGCGGGTAGCGGTGCCCAAGAGCCCACCGCCAAGAAGCCGAAGAAAGCCGAGAAGAAGAAGAAGGTCTCTGGAAGAAGGCCACTCCCTACCCGCAAAGGGTAAGTAATTCCCTTCTTCGTTATATTCTGCTTCTCAGTGTTCTCTTCCCTTCTTATTTTTCTGAACTTCCTCTTCTCTTCCAGCAATCCTCTGGATGTTGATGTTGTTGCCGCTTCCACCACCTCCAAGAGGAAATCCGCCATCGACCTCAAGAAACTCATCGATCTCTCGGAGGATGAGGACGAGCCAGCAGCACGGGGTAGGACGCGTGCGCCCTCTCCCGTGAAGGAAGAAGAAGAAGACGCCAACGCCGAGTACACGGGCGCTGGTGCCCAAGACACGGACCAGGAGCAGCAGGCCCGCGCAGGACAAAGTGCGCAGGATGCTGCTCAAGATGAAACACCCCCTTCTCCCCCGGCTGCCTCAGCTGGGGAGAACATCGCACAAGATGCCGAGCACCAAGACCATGCCGCCCTCGAGCGGCAAGATGAGAATCTGGAGCAGCCAGAAGACGAAACTGTTGTCCAAGATGACCCCGCGGCCCAGCCGCGGGTAGAAGAACCCGAAGATGTACAACCCGATCCCGCTGCCGAGAAGCGGGTTGAGACGACCACGGTGGAGAAAGACCTGCCGGTGCCGCCTACCCAGCAGGCTACTCCTCCTACTGCACCAAGCCCTCCACGACCAGTGAAGAATACCAAGACTGCACCAAGCCCTCCAGCTAAACAGAGCACACAGAAGACCGCGTCGAGCCCTCCTCCCAAGCAGAGCACACAGATGACTGCTTCTCTGACGGATGCTGCCGGCAAGAAAGCCGTCCCGTCTGACGCCCCAGTTCGCAGGAATCCACCACGCAACGCTGCGCTGGATTCAGCTATGATGCCGCCGCCGAAATCAACCGGGAAGGCTGTTGCGAAGAGCGCGCAGCTTACAATTGGCGCTTCTGGTAGTTCTGCTGGCGCAGGCGAGGGATCGAGCACTCAAGAGGCGCCCAGCTTCTTGCCCTACATGGTGCAGATGGCCAAGCAGCACAGTATCAAGCTGAACAAGACCGAGCAACGGATCGCCCTTACGAAGGGCGGCCAGGCCAAAGCGGTAGATTCCAGGTTGCCGGATAAGAAGAAAAACCTTGCGATCTACTCACGCGAGGTCCAGGAGACTGAGGTGCAATCCGAGGGGCTCGAGCAGATGATTGACCGAGTAGGCTTCATCGACCAGGTGTGGGAAAGCGCCGTCCATGGCAACAAGACTTGGGATGGCATGAACGTGGGCCAGCTGGACCACTGGCGTATTGACTGGAACAAAGCTGACATGGGCTACAATCCCATGACTATCTCCTCCAATACAAGCACGCTGGCCGTGAAGCTATTCGTTCACCGCAAGGCCGCCGAAGACCTCGAACAGACATATGTTGTAAGTTTCATTTGCTTGTTCCGAGTTGTTGCTTGTTCCGAGTTGCAACTTTTCTTCTCTTCTATTCTTCTTTTTCTCCTTATCCATTACCCAGTCCCCGAGATTTGGGCCGAGTAGACGAGTACTCAATCGAGTTGTCGTCTTCTCGGGCCAAATCTTCAAAAAACTGCCTAACTCCTTTTCTTTCTTTTTCACAAAATAGCCTCATGAAGAGGACAAATCTGTTCCGGCGGCTGCTCTGGAATCACTATATCGCCAAGAGGCGCATTGAGGCCCTGGAGAAGGAGCGCAAGACTGACGCTGAGACGGAGCAGGCTGCGGTTGATCGTGCCCTCCAAATTTCCGAACTTGAGAGTAAGCATCTAGCTATTCGGTTAATGCGTTTTGTGTTTACGCCCGCATTTGCTCTTTGCTCTAACTCCTTCTACTCTGCAGGCAAGTTTCAGGCGATGGCAGAGGAACACAAACATTGCCATGTCTTCGTTGCTTCTGCTGAGACCACCATCAAGCAATTGGAAGGTGAGTTGCCGTCTACTGTGCTTGTTTTTCTCCTTTTCCTTTGTTACTCTGCTAACCGTACTATCCTTTCCGCAGAAGAAAACAAGAAGTTCCGGGAAGAGCATCTCAACTGTCTGATGCCTGCCGAGGTGCAGCAGCAGCTGGCTACCCGAGAGGCAGAGCTGCAAAAAGAACGCGACGCTGAGCGCGCCGAGTTCGAACAAATTCAGGTCAAGCTGAAAGACACTCTGCAGGATGCTCTGAACCTAGCCGCCGAGAAGGACCAAGTGAAGGCAGCAGCCAAAGCTAAGGAGAAGGCCCTCGAGTTGGAAAACGAGGTGCTGAAGAAGAGCAACGCGGACCTCATGCTCCAGCTGGCCAACTGTCGGAAAATTGAAGAGAGGCATGTTGCGGATGAGGAGGCTTGGAGGAGAAAGCTGGAAGCGCTACTCTGCGAACTTAACAGTAAGTCCGCGCTTCTCTGCACTCGCCTGTTTCCTTCTTCTTCTGTTTGTCTTGATTTGCATCTCTTCTCTGCCTCCGTTTCTGATCCTTTCTGATAGCATTCTCAGAAATCTTCCCTGACCTCTGCGCGGCTTGCACACCTGCCCTGGCTAAGGCGCAAGAAATTCGAGCTGAGAAAGGATTGCCGACGAACACCAAGTCTACAATTGAGGACAATCTCATGAGCATCCAGGCACAGCTCCACCATCTTAGGGGCTTGGGCACCGACTTGGTGTCCACCGCCTTCAAGCTTCATACTCTGTTCTGGCCTCAAGACTCTGCGCCAAAGACCATCCGCGCGCTCTCCGAGAAGCTCAATGGTGTCAAGGCCGAGTTGAAGAAATGGCGTGCGTCCGGAGCTCGGGAAGGCGCCGATATTCTAACCCTCTTCATTTGCAGCTGGTATGATAACCTGAACCTCGACACCATCCTTGAGATGCGCCAGGATTCTAAGTGGGAGTCCGACTCCTACTGCGTGGCTCGCCGCAAGGCAGTTGCATACGAGATCGCCTCCTACGCGGACACCGCCCTCTTCATCGATGGCGTCACCGAACCTGACACCGAGGCGGAAAGCGAGGGTGAGGATGAAGATGAAGACGGAGACGAGGACACCGAGTCGGATGACTTGGGTTGCTTTGAAAAAACAGGTGCCAAGGATGGTTCCGAGAAGGGGAAGGGCAAGGCTGACGCGGATAGCGACGAGGAAACCGAGAGCCAGGATGCCACCATCACCACCGAGATGGTGATCCAGGATGCGGCTCCCGAGCTGGGCTCGTCTTCTGGCGCAGCACTCGACGACGCGGCGCTACTCCGCACTCAGTCCACTGCCTCCACTTCAGCTACCGACCCCATCTCGGTGGCCACTGCCACCTCCGAGCAAGCTGATGCCAACACTGAAGCGGATGCTGCCAACGCCAACTTGGAGAACACTGCTACTTCCCACTAGTTACCTCCTGAAATACTTATGCTCCAAAACTTTTATCAGATCCCCGGGATGCCGGGTGCATATGTATCAAACAATTATCTTTCCCGTTGCTACCCAGTTTTTAATCCAGTTTGACGTTTTATACTTAGTATTTGAGCAGTTCTGGCTCGATGCCGGGTTGCGTTATCATGCAAGTCCTCGAGTTGCATTTTTTATCCACTCTTCCTTTTTATCTCAGCTCTTACCTGCAACTTTGTTTCTTTTTTTGTAGTCGAGTCATAAGAGTTTAAAGTTGGAGCTTAAAATACTTAGCCACTTAGAAGCATTCATAGTAACGCTACCCACCACATAGCCGAATAGAGTTAACGAATAGCTGTAAAGTTCTCTCTACTCGGTTCCTGCACTCCTCCTTTCCTTAGTCATTTTTCTTGTGCTCATTGACCTCTAGCTTGTTCTCTTGCTTGCCATGAAGCCGGGTTTCGGACAGCAGCAGAGTCGAAGAGTTGGCTTTTAGGTTTAAACACAGTACTAAATGTACCTCTGAAATTCTGAGCAGAGCAACCAAGTAGACAAAGGTAAAACAGAATAGAAACCACATAGAGTAAGTTTGGACGAGGGCAGTCCCCGAGTTCAATTTCAGATTGCATAGTAGAGGTTTAACTCGGATAAGAGGGTACATACACATTTTTGCTCACGAATGAAAGCGACGGAGTAGAGCTACATTCCAGGGGCGCTTAGATTCCTCTCCAGCTTTATCCGGCCTGTTCTTCTGTGATGGATGTACGTCCACAAGATAATAGGCATCATTGTGTAGAGCCTTGCTCACAATGAACGGCCCTTCCCATGGAGGAGATAGCTTGTGCATCCCGGCTGTGCGCTACACGAGCCTAAGCACCATGTCTCCTTCTCGGAAAACCCTTGGGTTCACTTTCCGGCTATGATAACGCCTCAAGTTTTGCTGGTAAACAGCTGAACGTGACAGAGTAAGCTCTCTTGCGTCTTCTAGCAGGTCAACGTCATCTTCTCGATCTTCTCTCGCCTCCGCCTCAGTGTAGAGGGTTACTCGGGGGGAGTCATCTCTAGGTCAATTGGCAACACGGCCTCAGCCCCGTAAACCAAGAATAATGGTGTGTAGCCGGTTGACCGGTTAGGGGTAGTCCTTAGACTCCACAACACCGCTGGCAACTCGTCTAACCAACACCCCGGTGTTTTCAGCAGCGGCTCAATCAGCCTTGGCTTTATGCCTGAAAGCACCATGCCATTTGCTCTTTCCACCTGCCCATTGGAGGCGGGATGCACGACAGACGCGACATCTAGTCGGATGTGCTTATCTCTGCAGAATCTCACCATGGCACCCTCAGCAAAATTCGTGCCGTTATCCGTGATGATGCTATGCGGGTAGCCGTATCTCAGGATCACATCCTTCAGGAAACTCACAGTTGTGGCTCCATCACACTTCTGAATAGGCTTCACTTCAATCCACTTGGTGAACTTATCAACCATGACCAAGATGTGAGTCATGTTGCCTCTAGCCGGCTTGAAGGGACCAACCATATCCAGACACCAAACAGCAAATGGCCAAGTAATGGGAATGGTTTTCAACTCGGAAGCAGGCATGTGGATCTTACTTGCGAATCTCTGGCAGCTGTTGCACTTTCTCACAATATCTTCAGCTTGCTTCAAGGAAGTGAGCCAAAAGAACCCATGCCGAAAAGCCTTCTTGACTAGAGCCCGAGAAGAGGCGTGATGCCCGCATTCTCCTTGATGTATCTTCATCAGAATTTCTTCTCCTTCTTCCGGTTCCACACAGCGTTGCAACACGCCAGTGGGAGTTCTTTTATGCAGCACTTCTCTGAAGATGGTGTAGCCCTTTGATCTTCTCTGAATTTGCCTTGCGGTAACCTCATCATCTGGTAGGGTGCCATCCTTTAGAAAGGATAATATGGGCATAGCCCAACTCGATGTTTCCCGTGCGGGAAACACTGGTTCGTCCACTTCCATCGGAACAGCCACCACTGCGCCTTTTTCTGAGTTGGGGTTGACTCTCTGCAGCCCCGAACGGTTTGCAAGGACTTCTTCAATGAATGCGACAGTCCCCGAGTTGAGAGGGGAAGTCCCCGAGCAAGGAGGGGCAGTCCCCGAGTAAGGAGGGGCAGTCCCCGGGTTGCAGGCGCCAGTCCCCGGAATGGAGACTGCAGTCCCCGGGTTCTCTGTTGCATTCTTCGAGTCAATCTCCATTGGAACAGCTTCTTCGCTAGGCAGAGAAGGAATGAAGATGGACTCCGAGTTGGGGGATGGCTTGATGAACGGCTTTCTCAAATGCTCCAATGCAATCCCAGCCGGGATGTACTGCCGAGAAGACCCCAACTTGGACAGCTCATCCGCTGCTTCATTCTCTGCTCGGTGAATGTGTTGGAACTCGCAGCCTTCAAAGAATCCCGTCATGGTTTGGACCAGGAAGCGGTATGACGCCATGTTGGCATCCAGAGCATCCCAAGTACCAGAAACTTGCTGCACAACCAGATCCGAGTCGCCATAGCATATGATGGGCTGCACACCAACTTCCTTGGCTACCTTCAATCCATGTACCATAGCCTCGTACTCTGCTACGTTGTTGGATGCCTTGAAATGGATTTGTAGCACGTACTTGAGTTGATCTCGCTTGGGTGACGTAAGCACTATGCCAGCGCCAAGGCCTTCCTTTACTTTGGAGCCATCAAAATGCATCTTCCAGTAATTGGTTGCGGGAGAAGGAGGCTCGTACTGCACCTCAGCCCAATCCACTAGAAATTCCGTCAGAATCTGAGATTTGATGGCTTCTCTTCTCGCATACGCGGGAGCGTACGCGGCCAGCTCGATTGCCCACTTGGCTACTCTGCCACTTGCTTCCTTGTTACCCATGATATCCGAGATGGGAGCTGAACTCACCACGGTGATAGGATGCTCCTGAAATAGTGCTTCAGCTTCTTGGCGCCTAGGTACACGCCATAAGTCATCTTCTGGTAATGCGGGTAGTTCTGCTTGGAGCTGGACATCACCTCACTGAGATAATACACTGGCCGCTGCACACTCTTGCCTTCCTCTTCTCGCTCCACCACATCACTACACTGACTACCCGATTGGTAGCATCAATGTATAGCAGCATTGGTTCCTTGGATAGCGGACTAGCCAAGATGGGAGCGCTACCCAGCATTTCTTTCAGCTCATTGAATGCCACATCAGCTTGCGGTGTCCAGACGAACTTGTCTCTTTTCTTCATCAACTGATACAGAGGTAGGGCCTTCTCGCCCATTCTGCCCAAGAAACGACTCAGAGATGCCAAGCAACCAGTGAATTTTTGCACATCCTTCAGGGATCTCGGCAAAGACATGCTCTCAATAGCTTTTATCTTCGAAGGATTGGCCTCAATGCCCCGACTGGATACCAAGAAGCCGAGTAGCTTGCCAGCCGGGACGCCAAAGGTGCATTTACTCGGGTTTAGCTTCATCTTGTACTTGCGCAAGTTAGCAAAAGTTTCCTCAAGGTCACTAAGCATAGTATGTGTTTTATTCGTTTTGATGACAATGTCATCTACGTACACCTGCACATTTTTGCCGAGCTGATCATGCAAGCATTTCTGCATGCATCTCTGATAAGTAGCACCCGCATTCCGCAACCCAAAGCACATGACACGATAGCAATAAGACCCGTACAGGGTAATGAAAGCAGTCTTTTGTCGCACCCTGATTTCTAGGGGATACTCACCGTACGAACTGGATAGCAGATGCTTGGATTATGGGGCATAACTGCTCCCACGTCCCAGCTTCCTGGTAGGCCTGCGCTTATGCGCGACAACACAAGCCCTGCTATTCCATCGTCGATGTAAACTATCCACTAGAGATCAAAGGCACTTCCGTCGACGTACTTCAAACCATACACACATGGTACGTCAACGGCGTTTAACAAGTGATATCACAACAGATCTCTACGACACAAAAGATTGAAATAAGTTGCAAATAGCTCTCATTAGAGCAGAGATAGCAAATACAATCATTCAGAGGGCACATGCCCCAACAATACATCATTACATCACAGCGGAAGCATTCAAAATGTCTGAGTACAGACAAGAACCAAATAGGCCTAAGAGGCCGGAAACGAAAAGACGGAGCCCATCCACGAAGTCTCGGATCCTGCCCGGGTCCGCTATCTACTCGTCAGCAGTCTCGTCGTCATACTCCACGTAGTAGCCACCATGTAGATCCTCGGAAACGTCGTCTGCGTAAACCACAGCCCCAAAGGGGTCAGTACATAAACGTACTGGCAAGCAAGACTCACAGTTCACCAAAGTGTAAACCCGTCAACACCAAGTACAGATGCCTTTCAACGGAAGAGAGGGGATATAAAAGATGCTGCAACTGGCTGCGCTAACCAACTACAGAGATTCTACCACTTCCGGCTAACAGAAAGGAGATAAGATCGAGGATTGTAACCAACTGAAAGATAACTTCAAACAAACCCATCCTGGATCTCGCCCCTTATCCAAAGAAGCAATCCGAGGATAACTCACAGTTGTAATAAAGGTGAATCAAGTTATTGTGTCATCAATCTATTACTAGTCAAGTTATTAATCATTGGGTGTAACATGTTTGATCCTTATGTTTAAGTTGTCCTGAGTACTTGTTAGCCAGTACTTTCACCAAGTAATCCATAACCGCGGAAAACACGGCTTCTCGAGAAGATTATCCCTGCAGGGTTGCACCAATTTAGCCGTACACTCAAGATAACCCGCCAGATGGAAATGCACTTCCACCAAGCGGGGTACTCTACACAACCAACCATTCTTCGCATCAAGCCCAAAGAACCTTGGGCGCACGGCTAATCAAGCCCCGAAGAAAAGGGACCCTCATAGCACTCTAAGACCGTGTCCCCCTATATGCCGACTACAAAAGTTCCACCCTGGCCTGGGCTCGCAAAAACATGCATGCGGCAAATGGAAAACACGAACTAAATGAGGCGATTTGGACGAGATGCGAATCAGGTCAAGTTGAGGGGGGCGCCCATACTCGCTTCCCAAATGCGGGTAGTGCGCTCATCATGGATCAGTAGACAAGACCCTTCCTATTAGGGTCGACACTAGCAGACTCCAAAACCTCTCATGGGCCTCCTGCCGGTGCCTTATCATCAAATTTATTAATAGTAACATTAGCATGATTGATTGATTAAACATCGAGCCCCCAGAACATAATAGAAATAGTAACAGAAAGTAACGGGTAACAGACTCGAGCAAAAGCAACCTAAGCATGCTAGTAAGACACTAGCTCAAACAATGGGTGATAGGAGGGGAGGTGAGGCAATATCAAGGTTAAGGGATTCATGTGATGGGTTCGTAACAGAAACAACTACTACTAAGGCTAGCAGAAAAGAACAACGGAAAGTATCGGTAACCAATGTTGAAAGGAACACAGTGGTTCATGTGAGTGATAACTTGCCTGCAAAACCCAGTAGCCTGGTACTGAGCTAACTCCTTAGAAGGGGTGTCGTAAGTATCGTCGGTCTCAACGTCGTCGTATATCCGGGAAGAAGCAAACAAACATTGCAGAAAGATAAACAATCAATATCATGGCATAGGTGCACAAACATGGGATGATGCATGTCATGTTAATAGATGCATCAGAATAAACTACTTGACAAGATAACACAATTTAATTGGACCCATATGCAATGTGAATTGCATATGGATGCAAATGGTTAAGGTGGAAGCAATGATCTACATTGATTAACAAGTGTAAGTGGTTAAACATGATGCATGCATGATGATAACAACAAAATAACAACAGATAACAATGATAGATGCAAGTGAAAAAGGATTGGAACAAGTTTTGGAAATCATTGATTAAGTTTGGAAAGTTTGGTTACCTAAAACATGTCACACAAGTAATTGTTGTTTTCAACAAGTTAAAGTGTTCAAAACAAATAACAAAGTTTATATTTGAAAAGAACACACAATTTTAGGTGGATTGCATGTTTCACTTGTTGAAAAAGGATTTCAAATAAATTATTTATGAATTAAACAAGTTAAACAAGAATTAAATGAATTTAATTCAAACATGAACTTATTTGAATTTTTATTTGTTCAAAACATTAAACCAAATTCATATTTCAAAAGTTTATACTTTTAGGGCTTGCAAACATATTTTATATGTCCCAAAAGAATTTGTTTTCATCAAGTTATAAATTTAACAATATTAAATGAATTAAATAAGATTTAAATTATTTGACCACTTTTAATTGTTCAAAACATGAAACAAAATTTATATTTGGAAAGAGGGTTTAATTTTGCATGAACATATTTCATTTGTGGAAATTGGATTTAAAATGAGCAAGTTATTATTTTGGCAATTTTAAATGCAATAAACAAGAAACAGTTGTTTTCAGCAATTTAAATTATTCAAAACAGTAAACAAATTTTATATTTGGAAAGTACATGAAAAGTTGATTGGAAAACATATTTAGTTTGTGAAATTTGGAATTTTTATGAACAAGTTATGAATTTTGCAAGTTTAAGTGAATTTGACAAGTTTTCAAATATTGCACCAATTTAAAATATTCAAAACAGTAAACAAATTTTATAGTTGGAAAGAACATTTAATTTGGTATTGAAAACATATTAAAAATGTTGAATTTGGAGTTAGGATGATTTATTTATGCAATTTCCAAAATTGGGTGCAAATCTGCCATTTTTAGGGAACCAGGGACTAGAAAAAAAAATATTTGCAGGGGTCTAGAATTAATTTGCAAGGGCCTATTGGTGAATACTGAGAAGGTGCTGTTCTAAACAAAGGAAATAAAAAAGATTTGGTAAATGGTGGGAGGGGGGACTTGAACCCCTAACCTGCTGCCTGCAAACCATGGGTGCTAACCAACTGGGCTGGATCTGCTGTGTTGACAGATATGGGCAACAGAGGGAGTTTAAGGGTCAGGAGCTGTACTGAAATTAATTGGAAAAGAATGACAGAGAAAAGGTGGGATGGGGAGTCGAACCCAGCACCTCCAGGGTGCGAGCTGCGGCTACTGCCAGTGGGCTAAGCTTCGTGTGGTGATAGGAGAGGCATGTCGGGGTGGATAAGGTTTGGCTGCGGGACTTTTTTACCTGAACTACAATCGATCGTGGTCTCTGTACATATACAGCGAACGGAGGCAGTAGCTAGGGCGGCTCGCCCGGAGATGCTAGGGCGGCCGTGGGGTGTGCTGCGGTGCGGCCAGAGGAGGGAAAAGGAGGCGAGAGAGAAAGAGGGGAAGGCGCTCACCTTGGCAGCGATCGGGGCAGGAGATCGGGTCGCTGCAGCAGGGAGTCGTGCAGCAGAACAGGGGCGACGGCCGGCGAGGACTTGGACGGCGGCGGCGCTACGTCGTCTCCCCGGCCTGGCCGAGGGCATGGTGGGAGCCCGCGGTGGGGCGGTTCCATTCCCGCCCCCACCGCGGCCGGAGAGGAACCCGAGGGCGTGCGACCACCGGCGGCTTGTGGAGCTTTTCTTTCGGGTGCAGGCTACAGAGAAAACAGAGCAGAGGGAGTGGAGAGAAAAGAGAGGGAATGGAGGCGGCTTGAGGGAGAAGGAGGGAGAATAGGTCTAGGGCAGAAGGGCCTCGAGGTCTAGGGTTTATAGGGAGGGGAAGATGCTGCTGTCCGTTGCTTCTCCTCTGAACTGACGTGGAAGCGCTCAGATTGCAGCCGTACGAAGAAGACGATGATCGAGGGGGGTATGGGCCAGAAAGAGAATAGGTGGGCTGGGGGAGTTGGGCTGGGCCTGGTTGTCTGCCCCTCTCTCCCCTGTTAGCTTTTATTCTTTTTAGTTCTAATTATTTATTTATTTTGCTGCATTGGGAAAGGAAGAAAAAGAGAGAGTTTAGAGTTTAGAAAATTTTGGAAAAATTCCTGTGGGCTTAATATAGCAACATCTACCAGTGTCCACTTTGGTTTTTGTGAAATTCAAATTTATGTTTGCTGTTTAAGATTTAAACCAAATTAAGTGAAATTTGCAATATTAATTAATATGAGAAAAACAAGGCATTTTCAATAGGGTTTCCCCTAGGGTTTTAAAAGTGAATTAAGAATACAAATTAGTGGTGAACTTCATGGATTCAAAAGATTAATGATTTTTAGGATTGGTTTGAATTTGAAAGCAGTTTGGGAAGTAATTGATTGAATAAAACCAACAATTAATAGATGAACATTATGGAAGAAAAGAAAACAATTTGGTTGTTTTTATTTGAAATAACATTTGGAAATTGTAACATCACAAGGATGAAACAAAGGGTTTGAATTTGAGTTGAAATTCAAACAGAAACAAAGGAAAACAAATGAAAACAGTTGGAAAACAAATGAAAACAGAGAAAAACAAATGGAAAACAAACAAAACAAATGCAATCAACATGATGCCATGATGCAAAACATAAAATAACAGAGAGCAAAACATTCTAAAGGTTATTTTTCAGACTTGGGATGTTACAAAACGCCCCCCCTTGAAGGAATCGCGCCCCGAGATTCCTACTGAGAAAAGAAAAGGTCCGGATACTTATTGGAAAGATCCACTTGAGCTGTGACACGTGAAACACATCGTGCACATTGGATAGACGTCAGGGAATTTGGAAACCACCGGAACATTTTCAAGTGAGGGGAGAGGTTTTTGTATCTAGGGTGTATAGCTGAATGGAACTTGATTCATTTGGAGAATAGATTATCTGGCTAGAATGGTGGAACAGAGTTATTGACATCAATGCAACACCAAGAATAACATCAATGTCAGAATCATCAACATGAGAGTAACGAGGAATATGTGGCCTCTCATTAGAATTGGATTGTTCTTACTTATCTTGGAAGTCAACATTTGAGATTCCGGGGAGTGAACAGAGTTTTGATTGCTTAGTGGAACCAGAATTTGGGTTGTATGTTGTGGAAAAGATTGTTGATACAAAGGAATGTGATGCTCCGGTATCAAATAACACTTTAACTGGATAAGAGTTTACGAGGAAGTTTTGATTAGACGCCGGTAGAAGATTTGAAGTGGAAAACAATCAACAAGATTTCAACGGACGAAAAGGATGTTTAGAAGAACAGGATATTGAAGCAACACCGGGGAAAACGAGAACAAAAACTCCTGAGGTACTATGGAAAACCCATCCGGGCTTCTAAAGGATCATTATCTACTGCTTAAGGAATAGAGGATCTGCTTCCGGGGCTTACACGCCTCCGTTCTCAATCATGAGTAGGCAACATGATAAATCATGTCACAACCACCTCCATTCCTATGGTCTAGTAGATATAACCATCCTAGAGAAACCAGAATTCGTGAAATCCTAACTTGAAAGTTTAGATGAGAAGGGAGAAATCAACGTTGCACTTCCTTACCAGAAAAGGGAGGGTGGGTGGGGAAAGAAGAAAAATGACAGAATTCCTACTCTCACGTTTCATTTTTCCTATATAGCTACAAAATAGTTTTCTAGACTCAACTGCGACAGTAAAAAGGGATCCTACAGGCAGACAGGCTCTGATACCATTTGTCGCACCCTGATTTCTAGGGGATACTCACCGTACGAACTGGATAGCAGATGCTTGGATTATGGGGCATAACTGCTCCCACGTCCCAGCTTCCTGGTAGGCCTGCGCTTATGCGCGACAACACAAGCCCTGCTATTCCATCGTCGATGTAAACTATCCACTAGATCAAAGGCACTTCCGTCGACGTACTTCAAACCATACACACATGGTACGTCAACGGCGTTTAACAAGTGATATCACAACAGATCTCTACGACACAAAAGATTGAAATAAGTTGCAAATAGCTCTCATTAGAGCAGAGATAGCAAATACAATCATTCAGAGGGCACATGCCCCAACAATACATCATTACATCACAGCGGAAGCATTCAAAATGTCTGAGTACAGACAAGAACCAAATAGGCCTAAGAGGCCGGAAACGAAAAGACGGAGCCCATCCACGAAGTCTCGGATCCTGCCCGGGTCCGCTATATACTCGTCAGCAGTCTCGTCGTCATACTCCACGTAGTAGCCACCATGTAGATCCTCGGAAACGTCGTCTGCGTAAACCACAGCCCCAAAGGGGTCAGTACATAAACGTACTGGCAAGCAAGACTCACAGTTCACCAAAGTGTAACCCGTCAACACCAAGTACAGATGCCTTGGGTTCAACGGAAGAGAGGGGATATAAAAGATGCTGCAACTGGCTGCGCTAACCAACTACAGAGATTCTACCACTTCCGGCTAACAGAAAGGAGATAAGATCGAGGATTGTAACCAACTGAAAGATAACTTCAAACAAACCCATCCTGGATCTCGCCCCTTATCCAAAGAAGCAATCCGAGGATAACTCACACAGTTGTAATAAAGGTGAATCAAGTTATTGTGTCATCAATCTATTACTAGTCAAGTTATTAATCATTGGGTGTAACATGTTTGATCCTTATGTTTAAGTTGTCCTGAGTACTTGTTAGCCAGTACTTTCACCAAGTAATCCATAACCGCGGAAAACACGGCTTCTCGAGAAGATTATCCCTGCAGGGTTGCACCAATTTAGCCGTACACTCAAGAATAACCCGCCAGATGGAAATGCACTTCCACCAAGCGGGGTACTCTACACAACCAACCATTCTTCGCATCAAGCCCAAAGAACCTTGGGCGCACGGCTAATCAAGCCCCGAAGAAAAGGGACCCTCATAGCACTCTAAGACCGTGTCCCCCTATATGCCGACTACAAAAGTTCCACCCTGGCCTGGGCTCGCAAAAACATGCATGCGGCAAATGGAAAACACGAACTAAATGAGGCGATTTGGACGAGATGCGAATCAGGTCAAGTTGAGGGGCGCCCATACTCGCTTCCCAAATGCGGGTAGTGCGCTCATCATGGATCAGTAGACAAGACCCTTTTCCTATTAGGGTCGACACTAGCAGGCTCCAAAACCTCTCATGGGCCTCCTGCCGGTGCCTTATCATCAAATTTATTATTAATAGTAACATTAGCATGATTGATTGATTAAACATCGAGCCCCCAGAACATAATAGAAATAGTAACAGAAAGTAACGGGTAACAGACTCGAGCAAAAGCAACCTAAGCATGCTAGTAAGACACTAGCTCAAACAATGGGTGATAGGAGGGGAGGTGAGGCAATATCAAGGTTAAGGGATTCATGTGATGGGTTCGTAACAGAAACAACTACTACTAAGGCTAGCAGAAAAAGAACAACGGAAAGTATCGGTAACCAATGTTGAAAGGAACAGTGGTTCATGAGTGATAACTTGCCTGCAAAACCCAGTAGCCTGGTACTGAGCTAACTCCTTAGAAGGGGTGTCGTAAGTATCGTCGGTCTCAACGTCGTCGTATATCCGGAAGCAAACAACATTGCAGAAAGATAAACAATCAATATCATGGGCATAGGTGCACAAACATGGGATGATGCATGTCATGTTAATAGATGCATCAGAATAAACTACTTGACAAGATAACACAATTTAATTGGACCCATATGCAATGTGAATTGCATATGGATGCAAATGGTTAAGGTGGAAGCAATGATCTACATTGATTAACAAGTGTAAGTGGTTAAACATGATGCATGCATGATGATAACAACAAAATAACAACAGATAACAATGATAGATGCAAGTGAAAAAGGATTGGAACAAGTTTTGGAAATCATTGATTAAGTTTGGAAAGTTTGGTTACCTAAAACATGTCACACAAGTAATTGTTGTTTCCAACAAGTTAAAGTGTTCAAAACAAATAACAAAGTTTATATTTGAAAAGAACACACAATTTTAGGTGGATTGCATGTTTCACTCTTTGAAAAAGGATTTCAAATAAATTATTTATGAATTAAACAAGTTAAACAAGAATTAAATGAATTTAATTCAAACATGAACTTATTTGAATTTTTATTTGTTCAAAACATTAAACCAAATTCATATTTCAAAAGTTTATACTTTTAGGGCTTGAAAACATATTTTATATGTCCCAAAAGAATTTGTTTTCATCAAGTTATAAATTTAACAATATTAAATGAATTAAATAAGATTAAATTAAATTGACCACTTTTAATTGTTCAAAACATGAAACAAAATTTATATTTGGAAAGAGGGTTTAATTTTGCATGGAAAACATATTTCATTTGTGGAAATTGGATTTACAATGAGCAAGTTATTATTTTGGCAATTTTAAATGCAATAAACAAGAAACAGTTGTTTTCAGCAATTTAAATTATTCAAAACAGTAAACAAATTTTATATTTGGAAAGTACATGAAAAGTTGATTGGAAAACATATTTAGTTTGTGAAATTTGGAATTTTTATGAACAAGTTATGAATTTTGCAAGTTTAAGTGAATTTGACAAGTTTTCAAATATTGCACCAATTTAAAATATTCAAAACAGTAAACAAATTTTATATTTGGAAAGAACATTTAATTTGGTATTGAAAACATATTAAAAATGTTGAATTTGGAGTTAGGATGATTTATTTATGCAATTTCCAAAATTGGGTGCAAATCTGCCATTTTTAGGGAACCAGGGACTAGAAAAAAAAATATTTGCAGGGGTCTAGAATTAATTTGCAAGGGCCTATTGGTGAATACTAAGAAGGTGCTGTTCTAAACAAAGGAAATAAAAAAGATTTGGTAAATGGTGGGAGGGGGGACTTGAACCCCTAACCTGCTGCCTGCAAACCATGGGTGCTAACCAACGGGCTGGATCTGTGTGTTGACAGATATGGGCAACAGAGGGAGTTTAAGGGTCAGGAGCTGTACTGAAATTAATTGGAAAAGAATGACAGAGAAAGTGGGATGGGGAGTCGAACCCAGCACCTCCAGGGTGCGAGCTGCGGCTACTGCCAGTGGGCTAAGCTTCGTGTGGTGATAGGAGAGGCATGTCGGGGTGGATAAGGTGTTGGCTGCGGGACTTTTTTACCTGAACTACAATCGATCGTGGTCTCTGTACATATACAGCGAACGGAGGCAGTAGCTAGGGCAGCTCGCCGGAGATGCTAGGGCGGCCGTGGGGGTGTGCTGCGGTGCGGCCAGAGAGGAGGGAAAAGGAGGCGAGAGAAAGAGGGGAAGGCGCTCACCTTGGCAGCGATCGGGGCAGGAGATCGGGTCGCTGCAGCAGGGAGTCGTGCAGCAGAACAGGGGCGACGGCCGGCGAGGACTTGGACGGCGGCGGCGCTGTCGTCTCCCCGGCCTGGCCGAGGGCATGGTGAGGGAGCCCGCGGTGGGGCGGTTCCATTCCCGCCCCCACCGCGGCCGGAGAGGAACCCGAGGGCGTGCGACCACCGGCGGCTTGTGGAGCTTTTCTTTCGGGTGCAGGCTACATAGAAAAACAGAGCAGAGGGAGTGGAGAGAAAAGAGAGGAATGGAGGCGGCTTGAGGGAGAAGGAGGGAGAATAGGTCTAGGGCAGAAGGGGCCTCGAGGTCTAGGGTTTATAGGGAGGAAGATGCTGCTGTCTGTTTGCTTCTCCTCTGAACTGACGTGGAAGCGCTCAGATTGCAGCCGTACGAAGAAGACGATGATCGAGGGGGGTATGGGCCAGAAAGAGAATAGGTGGGCTGGGGGAGTTGGGCTGGGCCTGGTTGTCTGCCCCTCTCTCCCCTGTTAGCTTTTATTCTTTTTAGTTCTAATTATTTATTTATTTTGCTGCATTGGGAAAGGAAGAAAAAGAGAGTTTAGAGTTTAGAAAATTTTGGAAAAATTCCTGTGGGCTTAATATAGCAACATCTACCAGTGTCCACTTTGGTTTTTGTGAAATTCAAATTTATGTTTGCTGTTTAAGATTTAAACCAAATTAAGTGAAATTTGCAATATTAATTAATATGAGAAAAACAAGGCATTTTCAATAGGGTTTCCCCTAGGGTTTTAAAAGTGAATTAAGAATACAAATTAGTGGTGAACTTCATGGATTCAAAAGATTAATGATTTTTAGGATTGGTTTGAATTTGAAAGCAGTTTGGGAAGTAATTGATTGAATAAAACCAACAATTTAATAGATGAACATTATGGAAGAAAAGAAAACAATTTGGTTGTTTTTATTTGAAATAACATTTTGGAAATTGTAACATCACAAGTATGAAACAAAGGGTTTGAATTTTGAGTTGAAATTCAAACAGAAAACAAAGGAAAACAAATGAAAACAGTTGGAAAACAAATGAAAACAGAGAAAAACAAATGGAAAACAAACAAAACAAATGCAATCAACATGATGCCATGATGCAAAACATAAAATAACAGAGAGCAAAACATTCTAAAGGTTATTTTTCAGACTTGGGATGTTACATCTTTATTTGATCAGCAGGGTTGAGAGCTATCTGATGAAAACCAGAGTAGGCATCTATGAAAGACAAAAGCTCACAACCAGCAGTGGAATCGATCACCTGATCGATGCGGGGTAGCGGAAAGGGATCCTTGGGGCAGGCCTTGTTCAGGTCGGTGTAGCCGACGCACATGCGCCATGCGGTGGCGGCCTTGGGGTCCTCTTTCTTCTTCTCAACCATGACCGGGTTGGCTAGCCAATCCGGATGCAGCACCTCCATGATGAAATTGCTTATCAGCAGCTTGGTGATCTGATCACCGATGGCCTTTCTTCTCTCATCTCCGAAGCGGCGCATAGCCTGCTTCACTGGTTTGGCGTCAGGACGCACATGTAGTGAGTGCTCAACCAACTCCCTCGGGACACCTGGTAGATCCTCATTGGACCAGGCGAACACGTCCCGATTCTCACGGAGGAAGTGGTTGAGCTCGCTTTCCTATTTCTCCCCCAACCCTGAGCCAATGATGGCAACACGGTCGGGGAACTCAGTGTCAACCTGGATCTTCTTTGTTTCTTGAGATGCCTGGAATGCCGTCCCGTACTGGGAACCCGGCATGCCTGGCGCACCACCTTGCGCTGCTTGCGCCATAGCCACCACCTCATGTATCTTCTTCTTCTCGGCAACAATCACCATAGACTCCGCCAACTGAGAACCAGCAGAGGCACACTCCATAGACTTCTTGTAATCACCAGAGATGGTGATCATGCCATTGGGACCAGAGATCTTCATCTTCAAATATGCAGCATGAGTAGAGGCCATGAACTTGCTCAGAGCAGGCCTGCTGAGTAGGGCGTGATAGGGGCTTTGGTGGTCAACTACCTCGAACTGCAGGCTCTCTGTGCGGCAGTTCTCCCTGGTGCCGAATAGAACGTCTATCCACACTCGGCCAATTGGAGAACAAGAAACTCCTGGCACAATGCCGTGGAAAGTGGTCTTGCTGGGTAGCAGCATGTTCTTGGCAATTCCGAGCTTCTCAAGTGTGTCCCTGTACATGATGTTGATGCTGCTGCCGTTGTCAATCAGCACCTTGCTGAACCTGACGTTCTTCTGAGGACCCAAGAAGGTGGGATCCAGCACCAAGGCGTAGCTACCCGGGTTGGGCATCACCTTAGGATGATCCGCTCTGGACCACGTGATCTCTTGGTTGCACCAGTGCAGGTAGTGAGGAACAGCAGGGATCACAGCATTGACCTCCATGGCACGCCTGTGCTGAGACTGCTTGTCGACGGGCTCAGAGGTGAACATCATATAGCTCTCGTGATGCTCCTGGTACTGATTGCGGCCTCCATCGCCATTGTCGCCATTGTTGTTGCCCTGGTTGTTGTTGTTGCCTCTGGTGTTGTTGCGAGTATAGAAGTTGCGGTTGCGGTCGTTGTTGTTGTTGTTGCGGTAGCCATCGTTGTTGAAGTAGTGGTTGGCTCCTAAAGCCACCTGGTTCACATTCTCTCTTCTCGGGAAAGCCGGAGGCCGGGCAGCCGGTGCGCGAGCAGGCTGCATGTTGGCATTCGCATCTGGCAGAGGAGGAGGAGGAGGCAGGCCCTCATTCTTGATCTCTTCCCACCAACTGCACTGCCGAGTAGTGTGGTTGGCAGGTCTAGCGGGATGCCGAGTATGGAAGCTGCATGGGCCATCCTTCATGTCCTTGAAGACAAAGTTCTGAACGGGACCCGAGTTGCCGCTACCCTGCTGGGGAGCGTTGTACGGCTTCTTGATGCCTTGGCCCTGATTCTGGTTCTGCCCGTACTGGGCTCCAGCAGTTTTTGGCCTCTGGCTACTCCCAGCTCCGGTAGCCACAGCATTCACCTCCTCAGGATCGTACCGAGTATCAATCCGGTCACCTCTGCGCTTGTTGCGGAACTCATTGTGCTTGTTGTTGTTGTAGCTCCTTCTCGGCTCGGCAGCATCAAGAAGAGGCTGAGTTGGGTCGCCGAGTGCATACTGATCCGCAATCCGGATGGTCTCAGCGAGAGTACTGGGCATCTCTCTCTGCAGCCTTTGCCACAACATGCTGCCATGCCTGCAGCCCTGCGCAAACCAAGTGATGGCCTGGGCCTCGTTCACACCTTCACAGGTGTTCCTCAGAGTACTCCACCGAGTAAGATACTCTCGGTTCGTCTCCTCTTCCCGCTGCCTGCAAGCGGATAGCTGTTGCGGCCTATTCGGCCTCTGGTAGGTGCTAGTGAAGTTGCTGATGAAGGCCTCCGAGAATTCCAGCCAGCAATTGATACTGTTCTTGGGCAGGTTGTTGAGCCAAGTCCGAGCTGGGCCTTCAAGCATTTGCGGAACATACCGCACAGCCCATCTCCGGTTGCCGTTCGCAATATGCACGGCTGTGACATAATCATTGAGCCAATCTTCCGGCTTGGTGCTGCCGTTGTAGCATTTGGTACCTCTGGCGAGCTGGAAATGCTTCACGGATGGTTCATTCATGATGCGGGGGCCAAAGAATTCTGGGCCAGGCGGCCCCTTGCTCTCGAGTTGCGCGGATAGATTAATCCGGTCCAGCTTGTACCTGGCATCACTAGGCTCCAGCACACGCTCACCCACGCGATCCATGATATCATAGCCAGCCAACCCCATAGCCGAGTAGCCATCATCATATCTGTCCACCTGCACTACTGCAGGTTGCTCCACCGGGTTGGCGGCTGGCGCGATCGCACGCGGCTGCGGTCTCTGCCGAGTAGGCTGAGCAACCTGATGCTGAGAAGGGCCTGGGCGATCTCCATTTCGCGTCTGGCTATGAGCTTTATGGGCTTGATAGCCTGCTCCTGCAGTGTTGTGTTTTTGACCGGACTGTCGCGGCACAGCGTGCTGTTTCGCGGCGACAGCCGGGTCGTACACCTGCATCTGCCTGACTCTGCCAGAGTACCCACTCCGGTCCTTCTCACGGCTGGGATGCGGTGATGAGGCCTGATCGTTAGATCTGGCCGCATGCGAATGCACCACCTGAGAAGCTCCAGCACCCGGATTGGCCTTCCGGAACTCCTCGTTCTGCCTAGCAGCTTCTAGCACTAGCTCATTGAGCCTATCCTGCTGCCTAACGCGCGCGTCACCGGCGAGATGCGGCAACTCAGCAGCTACAGCCTCTGCAGCTCTAAGGGTTTTGGCGGGGGTGATGTATTTGGGTCTGGTGGTGGCGGTGTTTTGGCTATCAGCTTGGCCAACAGTTTCACCAACTGCTGCCATCTCGGTGCCTAGGTTGCGGCGCGTAGCGCCTGCCTTGGCAGACCTCCTAACTACAGCCGTAAAGTCGTGAGCCCAGTTGTACTTGTTCTGGTCCAGGTTAAGCTCGAGCCTAACCTTTTCCAACTCCAGCTGCTCGGCGAGCAGCGCCTGGCGCTGCTGGTCGATCTGCGCCCTCATGGCCATAAGCTCGAGCTCGGTGGGAGGCGGCATGCCTACTCGCACGGTGAATGCCGGTATCGTCGATGTCGTGGAAGGAGGGATGTAGCCCGGGAGGTTCTAGGGCAGCTCGTAGGGCTTGTGCGTTCTCGGGAGTTCGCTCAGGCCAGCAAGCTCCTCAGCGACCGCCGCGGATGCAGCTGCGCCCTTCCCGGCAGCGATAGCCGGGCCGGTCATCAGCACTTCCACGCTGTCCGCGGAACAGCCAGTTGGCTTTCCGCGGGCAGCGATGACAGCAGGAGGATCTTCCGCGACGTGCACCTGCTCGGGGTACTCGCGGACGATGGTGGTGGCGACGTAGACGAGGTGCGAGCCGAAGGAGAGCACCGTGCCGCCCTCTGGCATGGCCATGCCGCCGAAATTGCCGGCGTTGTCGATGACGAAGTCGAAGGAGCCGAATCTGTGGACAAGGCCACAGACCACGTGCTCCCCAGTAGCAGAAAAGGATCCCGTCCGAACGTGAACTCCAGCCAGCGCCGCTGGTTGCCCCACGGTGGGCGCTAACTGTCTTGGTGGTGTCACGACAGATGCCATAGGATGGCTAATTGTTTGGGGTCGATGGACGCTTTAGGTGCTCGGGGAGGGATCACGCAGCGAGTAGCCGCGTGTGGGATGAAATAAACACTACAAACAACAAGATCTACCCAGGTTCAGGGCCCTCCTGTGGAGGTAAAACCCCTACTCCTGCCTTTCTCTCTTTATATTCGTGTGTCACCGAGTAGCCACAGTACAGTTTTGGCCTACAGTCGAGTAGCCACTCTTCCCTCCACGTGATGATCTAGGTTAAGAATGCGAACCAATGCAACGTCGCGTAACCTAGCGTCCCCCTCGTGTCCCTCGCGCAGGAGGGGGCAGGGCACCTTATATACTGGTGCCCAGCCGGATACAGCCAAGAGGGAAAAGTAAAAACAGATGTCGACATAGTGTGCACACTGCACTCTTCCAGCTTCCCGCTGACAGCTTTGGCTTCCTAGTTTGTCTTGTGTGGAAAGTCGTTGTGCAAAACCAAGATGACGATCTGTTATCACTCCCACAGCCACAGGGTAGGCCCCCTAACCTGCGCCGCCCTGCTGACACCCTGGCGCGGATAAGCACGCGCTCTGCAGATGAACAGTGCACCAGTACGGACCCAGGATACGCGGGATCCTGTGTCAGAACGGCTCCTTTGACTTCTGGCCCGAGTAGGAACTCACTTCCTCTACTCATACCATATCCTCTACTCGGAAGAATGTAACTTCCCTGATTCTTCCTTCTGTCCATTAGCAGGTACGGCCGGATAGCAGTCAACCGGGTAGCGAGTACCGGGTAGCCAGCTACTCAGCCAAACCTCTCCTTTGATCTTGCCTTTAGCACTTGCCTTACCCCTACTCGGGGGTAACCCCCCGACAGGGCTTGATTAAAAACTTGTTATGGTTAGTATGTGTGCTATCTCAAGTGCTATAGGGGATTGGATCCTCCGAACCGAAATGTCGCTAGGAGTGAGGATACGGGACATCTAAAGTGTGGGATTAATTTTCCCTCCGGATGCAGCAGTTGGGTCTCTTGTCTTGGCGGTGTGCGACACGGCTTGCCGGGGAGAATAACCCCAATTGAAGAGATAGTCATGTACTAGCTTGTACATAGTGGATAGTCAAGATCAGCTATCTGATGTTCTCATACTGTTGTGAACAGTCCATGGTTGTTTCATGGCGGATTCTGGATCTAGTGGAAATGTGTACACCTCTGCAGAGTAAAACTATTTCGAAATAGCCGCGTCCTCGGATATGGACGGTTGAATGGCCATGTAGCTAGTATTGTGTCAATTTTCAAAAAAGGTTTTGAAGGATGGTTTTGTACCTGCGAGGTACTAAAGAGGAATGACTTGGTATCTGCGAGATACGGATGAGAAAAAGCTGGAGTATTGTATTACTAAAAGTTTTTGAAAATAAAACTTCTTTTCTCAAACAAATCTTATAAAACCTCCGAGATATGTGATATCTACGAGAGAAACTATATTATTTTAAATGATCTTTCACAAAGAACTAAACATGAAAAATCAACCATGATAAATCTTTTATCTGTCATGGGTAGCTGAACCCTATGTATGGCCTACCCATTCCACCAAATAAGCATGTATGCATAATTGTAAGCTCATAAAGGGTGTCTTGCGGAGTACATTCAAACATACTCACTTTGGTTTCGCCCCTGGTTATTTCTATTGGCCAGACTATGAGGAGCCACCTCAGGGAGAGTTCTATGAGGCGGAGTTCTACACTGATGACCCTGCGAATTAGGATCGTCTCCCAGTCAGTAGCCTGTAGGTTAAGGCGCGACTTGGGTTCTACTACGCTATGCTTATCGTCTTCCGTTGTGTTAATGTTGTTTGCCTGTCCTGCGAGACAGTTGTCAAGAACTTGGTCAAGTGACCATTTATGTAAGACTCTAATATTCCTGTATCGGATGATGTAATCTGTATGCCAACTTCATATGTTGTTCACGACTGGTTCTTCTGGGACCGTGAATGAATGCATATGAGGGGTTCTGGACCCTTCGATCTGGGGCCTCTACAAAGTTGGTATCAGAGCCATCCTGACTCTAGGAGACCTTAGTTAGCATGGACGTTAGTGTATACTCGAAAAAAATCTAAGTTATACATACAAAAAAAATTGAATATATGACTATGTATAAAAATATTCCCTATATCCCACCACCTCTCTGGGTTAAACTCTACTTGAATTAAGGTTATTCTTTGCATAAACTTAAAACTTTGCACACTATGGTCTAACTTAAACTATACTTAAAATTTTGTGTAGATGGACGTGGTCATCACCGAGGCTTTCTAGTTGGGACGTCCACGTGGCGAGTCTTTCCTTTTCGAGGAGAGGCTAGTAGTTATGGCTACTGTGTTGGGACGCCCACTTCCGGAGCTGCGAGGGGGACTAGTTCACGGTGCACCTCTGGAGGGAGACTGGTACGCGGAGGTCACTATCCGCGCACCTCTGGCTAGCCCGACAGTGGAGGCCTACGTTTTCCATGCTGTTGATCGTTATTGGAACGAGGCTGCAGTGTGTGTGATTCAGGAGTCAGTGGCGCGTCTGGCACACATCGGAGAGTACATGTTCATCGGTTACCGGTTCGAGTTGATTGGGAGGCGTGATGAGGATGGCATACCACTTCCTGTCGAGCCAGACTCTACCACTGTTGGTACTCACTTGGACGAGATGGAGATTCTGTTGTACCGCACTCAGCGCAGGCTGGACGAGCAGCGACTTGACCGCCACCTCGGCACACTGGTGCACCACACACTGATAGCCGAGACTGACGAGCTGAGGGCTGAGCTTCACGACAGCCAGGAGGAGAGTGGCGCACTGGCACAGCAGTTGTCCCAGTCGAGGGAGGAGTTTGAGGCCACCACCGCGAGGAACCATGCCTTGCGGAGACAGCTATGGGCCACCCGCCTGGGCCGTGCTCGCCTCACCACCAGGATGACGGCTCTGGAGGGGGCTAACTCCGTTCTGCATGCTAGGCTTCAGATAGCTCGTGAGGACATAGCCACGAGAGACGCTGCCGTAGAGGAGCTTGAGGAGGAGGCCGTAGAGCTCAACAGGGAGATTGAGGGGCTTCTGCCCATAGAGGGCGTTCCCTCCGACTTAGAGGGGATGGATATGAGTGAGGCTAGCGAGCAGGATGATGATGACCTGCTTGGCGAGGAGGAGGAGGACCCTGAGGAGCTTATCTTCGAGGTTGGGGACAGTGACGACTCTGTGTAGCCGCAGCCTTCTCAACCTTAGCACCTGATGCTGGTCTAGATGCTAGTTTAGTATGCTAGATCGTTTTGCTAGGTAGTTTGCTAGTGGTAGCCCTGCGATGACCCCACCAATCGCACCCCCTGTAGCTCGATGAAGCCTTCTTGTAAGATATGGCTTGTAATGTGTGTGTGTAATGTCGAAAACTCTGTTTAATTATTGTGGTGAATGAAATGTTCAGCTTGGTTTTCTGATGATTGTCACTACTTTGCGTTCATTTCATCCGTGTTTGCGACTGCCCCGCTCTTGTTTTTGAAACATATCACTCGTTTTCCTTTTTTGTTGATGTTAAAGGTATTGGGTTTTCAAAAACAAGAATTTATGTCTTAGACTTACACATGTTTCACTTCAGCATGGCACCTCGTCGTGAACCCCCACCGCCACCACCACCCACAGTGGAGGCGCTGTTGGCCCTGCTGATGGAGGATCGCCAGGCCACCCGAGCTGAGAGTGCAGCTACCATTGCCGCTTTGCAACAACTAGCTGCTGCCACCAACCACAATGGCAATGGCAATGGTGCTCGCTCGAGACTGAGAGACTTTCAGCACACCAACCCCCCAATCTTCACTAGTATTGTGGAGCCCCTCGATGCTGACGACTGGCTCCGCACCATTACAAACAAGCTGGAAGTTGCTGCAGTTGAGGAGAATGATAAGGTCCTGTTTGCCTCCCATTTTCTTGCAGGTCTTGCCAGGACTTGGTGGGAAACTACACGTGAAACTGTTGCTGCTGGTCACGTGTTCAACTGGGAGGATTTCTCTGCAAGATTCCGCAAGTAGCACATTCCCCAAGGAATGATGGCACTTATGCGGGAGAAATTTCTGAAGATGACGCAGGGAAGTATGCCTGTGTCTGAGTCCTGGGAAAATTTCACTACTCTGTCCAGGTATGCACAGGAGGATGTAAACACCGATGCTAAGAAAAGGGAGAGGTTCTTAAATGGTCTGGATGATGAGCTCAAGTGCTCTCTAGTGGTGGTTCCATTCCAGGACTTAGAGACCCTTGCTAATGCCGCTATGGTGCTGGAGCACAAGCGGAAATCTGCTGGTGAGAACCGCAAGAGGAAAATGACTGTGCACGGAGGACCTAGTGCTCACAGGACTCGCAACACTCCGTATGCGAGGCCACCACCCTACAAGGCGCCTGCTTATGCACCTTGCCCCAGCCACAACTATGCACCAAGGCCCAACAACTACAACAACCCTGCACATTATGCACCAAGGTACGGAGGAAATAAGTATGGAGGTAACCATGGTAATCATTCTGGAAATAACCATGGAAACCGCTATGGAGGCAACAATGGAGGAAATGGGAACAACTCCAACAATGCTCCCAAGCCTAACCCAAGCTCAAAGCCTTCTGGAGGTTGCTTTGCCTGTGGAAACGAAGGTCACTTCGCTCATGAGTGCCCTAACAAAGCTACTGCTCCAACCCAGCCTAATGCAACCAAGATGAATCATGGTCCTTCCACTGGACGGCAGAATAGGATGAAGGGACACCTGAACCACGTCAATGCTGCAGAAGCTCAGGAGGCACCAGACATGGTGATGGGTATGTTTCCTGTCAACTCGGTGCCAGCCGCAGTACTGTTTGATTCTGGTGCATCGCATTCCTTTATCACTAAACCGTTTGCTGAGAAAAGTGGTATGAAGCATTCCCGTATGCACAACCCTATGTTAGTACAAATACCTGGGGATAGTACTAAAGCCAACCTAATTTGCAATGAGGTACCAGTAGAAATAAAAGGGAAAACTTTTCATGCTGATCTTATAGTGATGGGATCCAAAGGGATGGAAGTGGTACTTGGTATGAACTGGATGACCAAGTATAAGGGAGTTATTGACTGCACTAAGAAATCTATTGAAATGATCTCCGAGGATGGGGAAAAAGTTGCGTACACTGCAACTAAGCCCTCGTCAAAAGTTCACTGCCACACTGGTATAGCACCCCCTGTCCTTGAGGAAGTCCCGGTTGTTTGCGAATATCCGGATGTTTTTCCTGAAGAATTACCCGGTATGCCCCCTGATCGGGATATCGAGTTTGTTATCGAGTTAGTGCCCGGAACTGGACCAATAGCACAGAAGCCTTATCGGATGAACCCAAAATAATTAGATGAACTGAAGAAACAGCTGGATGACATGTTAAGAAAAGGTTTGATTCGCCCTAGTGCATCGCCGTGGGGATCTCCTATCATTTTTGTGGATAAACGGGACGGTACCACTCGTTTATGTGTGGACTACCGCAAGTTAAATGATGTTACCATCAAGAACAAATACTCGTTGCCCAAAATTGAAGACCTGTTTGACCAGCTAAATGGGGCTGTAATCTTCTCTAAGATCGACCTTCGAACTGGTTATCACCAATTGAAAGCCCGTGAGACTGATATTCCCAAGACGGCTTTCGCCACTCGTTACGGGTTGTATGAGTACACCGTGATGTCCTTTGGTCTGACCAATGCCCCTGCCTATTTCGTGAATCTCATGAATAAGGTATTCATGGAATTTCTGGACAAGTTTGTCGTGGTGTTTATTGACGACATTCTCATATATTCGAGGAGTGAGGAAGAACACGAAGAACATCTGAGAATTGTGCTCGGAACACTTTGTGAGCATCAATTGTATGCTAAGTTTAGTAAATGTCAATTCTGGGTCAATTCTGGTTGATGGAAGTCGGGTTTCTTGGACATGTGGTATCTGCGGGAGGAATATCTATTGACCCTACTCTAGTTCAGTCTGTGGCGAAGCGTGCTGCTCCGACAAATCAGACTGAAGTCAGATCCTTTCTGGGTTTGGCAGGGTATTGCCGCAAGTTTGTTCAGGGATTCTCGAGTATAGCCAGACCACTCACTCAGTTGCTCAAGAAGGATAGCAAGTTCTTGTGGACGGACAAATGTGAGGAGAGTTTCAATGAGTTGAACCGTCGGCTTGTGTCTGCTCCGACTCTTATAATGCCGGATATCACCAAGAATTTCGACGTGTATTGTGACGCTTCTAAGCTTGGACTTGGAAGCGTACTTATGCAAGAAGGGAAGGCGATATCTTATATATCACGCCAGTTGAGACCCCATGAGTTGAATTATCCCACTCATGACCTGGAGCTTGCTGCTGTTGTTCATGCCCTCAAGGCATGGCGACACTTTCTTATGGGAAGAAGGGTGGAAATTTACACAGACATAAGAGTTTAAAGTACATATTTACTCAACGTGAGCTCAACATGAGGCAGCGCCGCTGGATTGAGCTCATTAAAGATTATGATCTGAGTATTCATTATCACCCTGGAAAGGCAAATGTTGTTGCTGATGCTCTTAGTCGAGAGCCGGCCTCTCTGAATGCTATGATTCTAGTAAGGCAGCCCGAGTTGTGGAAAGAACTAGACCAGCTTGGCATAGAAGTGGTCAGCTATGGTATGTTAGACGCCATAGAAGTTAAACCAACTCTAGTTGACCAGATCAAAGAAGCTCGGAAAGGCCAGAAAAGTATTGATGGTATTAAGGCCCGCATGGAGAAGGAAAAGGTTGCTGGGTTTACCATCGATTCTGATGGAGGATTATGGTATGAAGGCCGTATTTGTGTTCCCTCTGAGTCTGATCTCAAGCAGACCATCATGGTTGAATCTCATGATACCATGTATTCTATCCATCCTGGAGGAACAAAGATGTATCAAGACCTGAAGGAGAGATTCTAGTGGCATGGAATGAAGCGAGAGCTTGCTTCATTTGTAGCCAAGTGCCATGTCTGCCAGCAAGTGAAAGCTGGGCACCAGCGTCCCGCTGGCTTGCTCCAGCCTTTGCAAGTGCCTGTTTGGAAATGGGATGAAGTGGGAATGGACTTCATCACTGGACTTCCTAGGTCCAGCCGAGGAAATGATTCTATAAGGGTTGTCGTGGACAGGCTCACGAAAGTTGCTCACTTTATTCCTGTTCGGACCACCTATCGTGGAGACCAGCTTGCTGATCTTTACATTACTCGGATTGTCAGACTACACGGAGTCCCAAGCAGGATTGTGTCTGATCGAGGTACACAGTTCACATCTAGATTTTGGAAGAAGTTGCACGAGAGTTTGGGAACCAAATTAGCTTTTAGCACAGCCTATCACCCGCAGACTGATGGACAAACAGAGCATGTGAACCAAATTCTGGAAGACATGCTCCGTGCTTGTGTGTTGTCCTATGGAGTTAAATGGGAAGACTGTCTGCCTTTTGCAGAGTTTTCTTACAACAACAGCTATCAGTCTAGCTTGCAAATGGCCCCTTTTGAAGCCTTGTATGGACGCAAATGTCGTACACCTCTAAATTGGACTGAGACTGGAGATAGTCAGGTTTTTGGTGTGGACACTTTGAAAGCTGCAGAAGAGCAGGTCCAACTTATTCGGGAACGTTTAAAGACAGCTCAATCTCGTCAGAAGAGTTATGCTGATACGAAGCGTCGTGATGTCTCTTTCAGCATTGGAGATTTCGTGTACCTTCGTGTTACGCCACTCAAAGGGATGCAGCGTTTCCATGTCAAAGGAAAGCTGGCACCCAGGTATATTGGCCCTTTTAAGATCTTGGCACGTCGTGGCGAAGTTTCATATCAGTTAGAATTACCTGAGGAGCTATCTGCGTTTCACAACGTTTTTCATGTGTCATTGCTCCGAAAATGTCTTCAAGTACCTGAGAAGGATCTCTCGTATCAAGACGTAGACTTCAGGACCATTAATATCAATGATGACTTGACTTATCGTGATAGACCCCTGCGGGTTCTCGAGGAGAATGTGCGCGTTACCAGGAAGCGTGCTATAAAATTCCTTAAGATTCAGTGGACGAATCACTCTGAGGAAGAAGCTACCTGGGAGCGTGAGGATGAGATCAGGAAGGAGTTCCCTGATTTTCTTAAAGCCTAGACCCGCGAATCTCGGGACGAGATTCTTTTAAGGGGGGGAGATTTGTCACACCCCTGTTTTTAAGCACCTGTATAATAGTAAATTAGCAAGCCTCTTAAGACTTTTGTAAGTTAATTAAGTGGACAACATGTTTGTGTAGTCATGTTTATCTATGCAATGTAAGTGGTGTGTTCTTTTCACTCACTTGAGGATTTTTCTCCTAAGGAAAGTGTTTGTTTTCTATTTGTTTTCCTATGTTTTCCACTAAAGTTCTTAAGGGAGTATTTTCAAAACCTTTAGACAACACTTTATATCAACTTATAATTGTGTTATTGATGTTTAGGAATCAATTTGACCTTGTAATAAAGTTAATTGGAGAAGTTTTCATTAGATTTTTCCAATATAGTTTTGTCCTGAAAAACAGCCAAGTAGCTGTTTTCAACCCTTGTTTTCCATCACAAGGATTATCCAATTAAGGATTTTCTTTGATCAATATTACTCTCTGATATGTGGAAAACAAAACTACATCCTTGTAAAAACTTATAAACATATTTAACACACACATCCATGCTTGTTTTTGAGCCATCTTGTTAAGACGGATTTTTAGGCAGTTTAAAAACAGAGAAAGTGCTTACTTTGCCAATTGTTTTCAGAGCCTTAAACCCCTCAATTTTCAGATCAAATGGTTGTTTCTGAAACTTGGATGGTTGCTCTTTAATGATCATTTTGAATCATTCATTTCTGAGTTCGTTTGCTCGGTGAAAACAACCCCAACTTTTGCTGTCTCTGACTGTTGCCAGCACTTGGAAAAATTCAGAAACTGTCAAAACTGAATTTCTGGCAGAACAGTAACTATACACTTTTAGAGTTGATGGTTCTTCTTATGTGTGATGATCTAGGCCAAGTGGCTTTGCCATTTCGAATCCCCTGGTTATGAGCTTCTAGAAGATGGCATTGGATCCTTTTCTAGCTGACCAAGGAGGGAGGGAGTAGATAGTCAAGTTGACTATTTGCATTGTCATCATAGTTGGTGCAATAGTGTTATTTGCCCATCCCTTGGCCCTTCCTGTGCCTTTGCTCATGTTTGTGTACGAGGTTACCCCCTAGGACACCCCCATGTAGCCATGCCAGCCCTGGCACCCCCCCCCCAGGGGAAGCCATGCCCATGCCATGGCGTACCCGAGAGCAAGCCGTTGCAATCCGCGCCTATAAGCCACCCGAGCCCATCCTTTGTGCCAAACACTCTCTACTCACTCCACTCAGTCACCCCAGAGCACCCACGCTTGCTCGTTTGCTCGCAGTGGGCGAGGCGAGCCACGATCTCCCTCGAGCCCGAGCAGATCGAGATCGAGGTAGCTCCACGATCACGGCACCCCCGCCCTCATTTCGCTTCGAGGTCGACCCCCTAACCCGTGCGCATCCCCCTGACATGTTTTTGCATGCGCTCGTTTGCAGGAGCGACGACGCCATCTCCGGGAGCGCCGCAGAGCGCCGTCGAGCCGCCGCCGCGTCCGTGCCCACGCCACTGCACCACCCAAGCAACCCCCTTCCACCCCTGCACCACCCCTCTCCCGTACGCAAGCCCTAGGTGAGCTAATCCCCGAACCCGTAGGGTGTTCGTCCGCGGGCTGAGAGAGAGAGAGAGAGAGCGCGCGGGGAGGAAGAAAGGTGGAGCACCATCGATCTGCGCATCGACGGCTCCCTTTGAACGTACCCGTTCGCGCGCGCGCGTGCTGGCGGGCTGGCTAGCGCCGTAGATGGGCCGCGCAGTGTAGATCTGGCCCGTTTGGGCTGTTTTTATTTTTCATTTATTTCAACAGATCTGTGCATGTTTACTTTAGCTCCTTTTGGCCTAGCTAAAATAATCTTTTTTCTTAGCCAATTTTTGTGCTAGTAGCCACTCATTTTCCAAGCCATGTCCCATTTGCAGATTCAAATTTTGAATCTTTATGATTTTTAATTAAATCATATGCTAGAGAGTGACTGTTTTCTTAGATCTGTTGTAACTTTAGTTTTAGGTATCCAAAAGTTGCAAACTCAACTGTTTTGGAAATCCCTTGTCAATACCTACCAGTATAATTTTACCTTGTATCAAGGTGAGCTCTAGATTTAAAATGGAATGTTGTTTACTAAAAGCATCTGTCTCTGTTTGGGCATTTTTCATGCCAAATCTGTGATGATTCTTTGAGTGGATCCAATTGGACATGTTAGTATATGGTTAGTACTATCTATATCTAGCTTGGTTTGATGTTTGAAGCTCTGTAGAAAATTTGGTTAACAGATCTAGTTTCATCTGTTTTCTGCCTAGAATTTTTGTGTGAAGGCTAAATAGTATGATTATGTGTAGGTATTGGATTCTTGTTTTCCATCAAGTTTAAGTTGTTTTATGATAGTGTAAAGTTGTTTTCTTTCAGTAACAGCATGCTAGGAGTTTATTGAGTAGTTGGAGATTAAAAGGAAATAGCTATGTGAGCACATTAATTTTTCTAGAATTATTCATGCATAGATTTTTGTCTTGTTTTCCACTAGGGAAAAATATGAATCTTTGTTGTTGAAAACAGAGGATGGAATTTCCTTGAGGCATTGTTATCTTGGTGTTTTCACCTCTGCTATTTTTCCCCTTGAGTAGTAGAAAAGCATGAGTAGCACTTGGGTGACTAGGAAATATTTCTCTCACATGTGTAGCATTTTAGCCTAGTATTTCCTTGTTTAATAGCTAGACTTTTTATTTTGTTTTGTGGGATCCAGTAGCATTTTGGTACTGATTATAGGAGTATTTTACCTCTGTTAGTTTGCAGACTTGTGCATAAAATCAACATGTGTAGTATAAAATAGCCTAGTATTTTTCCTAGTTTTCTACTAGTATGAGTAGGAGCTTTTGAAGCTTGTTTGCTTGTTTTGAGCATTTTTCAAAATTTGACCAGAGGCTTACTAACCTCTTTATGAGCTTTTTGCTAGTGGAACACCCACTGGTATTTTTGCATGATGGTGGAAATTGATTTTGACTTATTGTTATGTACCTTTTTCACCACTTGCAGAAATTAGCTTATTATATGTGTTTGCCATAGAGATTGTTGAGAGAGTTTTTAGCCATCAAATTGTGTTTTTTGTGACACCCTACTGCCTAGTAACATGGGTTTTACCCCACTGGTCCATGGTGCTCTTAACTAAAATCATTGATGTTGGCCACACATAAACACTGGGAAAAACAGTTTTTCCCACTATAGTTTTTATGCCAATTTTTCCTATGAGAAAAATTGGGTATTTGGGTGATGCATTTTAATTGCTTGATGTATGTATCACTTGTAGCATTGTTTGCCTTGGTTGGTTCTGAAAGTGTGCCTTTATTTTTATTATACGACGATAGAAAACGAGGAAGGAGTATTTGAAGAAGAGGCTCATTTTAACTTCTGTTACTATCAGGACCAGGACCACCACCTGTATCAAGGCAAGCCATCCTAATGCTTGCTGTATAAATACTTATCATTATCTATCATGCATGATTTTCACTTCTGAAGTTTTCACAAAACTATATTCTCAAAACTATTTTTGTTGTGAATACTACTACTATTAATATTATTAAGTAAAGGATCATATTAATAGTCAACTTGGTATTACCAAGCCCATAGCCACCAAAGGGTATATAAATACCCTTCACTAAATTAAAACTTAAGTTCTTAATTGAACTATTTAAAAATATGTTTTTGTAAACAAATGCCTTATGAAAGAAAAACCTCGGTGGAAAGGTGAGACCTTGTCTACCGGAAGGAAGTCATGCTGGAAAATTTGAGAAATGTTTACAAAGACACATAACCTAGTCTTCGCTGGACAACCATTATCGTACTGCCACTTTACCCCAACATGGGTACGGGGCTTGATTAAAAACTTGTTATGGTTAGTATGTGTGCTATCTCAAGTGCTATAGGGGATTGGATCCTCCGAACCAAAATGTCGCTAGGAGTGAGGATACGGGACATCTAAAGTGTGGGATTAATTTTCCCTCCGGATGCAGCAGTTGGGTCTCTTGTCTTGGCGGTGTGCGACACGGCTTGCCGGGGAGAATAACCCCAATTGAAGAGATAGTCATGTACTAGCTTGTACATAGTGGATAGTCAAGATCAGCTATGTGATGTTCTCATACTGTTGTGAACAGTCCATGGTTGTTTCATGGCGGGTTCTGGATCTAGTGGAAATGTGTACACCTCTGCAGAGTAAAACTATTTCGAAATAGCCGCGTCCTCGGATATGGACGGTTGAATGGCCATGTAGCTAGTATTGTGTCAATTTTCAAAAAAGGTTTTGAAGGATGGTGTAACAGCCCTACTTTGTAATAAAGTTGTGTTGGGTGTTGTGTACATGGCATACATGCATGGAAAACTTTGGTAAAATTTTGGCAATTGTTATAACAAGTGAAATGACAAAAATCACTTAAACAAGCAACCCACAAAGTTGTTCTACCAAGTTTTTCAAAATGATCAAACTAAGGTAAGGTTTTGTTGGAAATTTGAAGAGGTTTTCAAAACTTATTTTTGTGTAATTTTTGCTTCACAAAAAGGCCATCAAAACCAGCTTTTGGGTCCTGTTTTTAAAAGAGAAGGACCAACTTGTAGTTTTTCTTTCTCTCAGGGGGGTTTCTGTAAGTGTGCTTGTCTTCTTCGTTGAGACACGGGAAGCAGGTGCGTGGCCGTCGCGGATACCGCCGTCGCCACGTCCTGATGCCCCCCTTCGCTCAGATAGCCAGGAGAGACGTCCCCATCTCTCCAACTCCTTCCTCTCGCTCGCACACGTCCTCCCTCCTCCTCTCTCTGTCCCTCCCGTAGATGAAACCCTAGCCTCGCCGGACTTCCTCGCCGCCGGTGATTGGAGCTTCCCCGCGCGCCGTAGAGCTTCCCATCGCCGTCGCCATCCTTCACTTCCCCTCCTCGCAACCGGAATCGAGCCGAGGCGGCCTCAATCGCCGCCGCCGTCCTCTTCTCCCTCACGGCCGGCGGAGCTTCCCCGCCGCGATTCGCCGCCACCACTGCTCCTCCGGCCTCCCCGATAGCTTCCTCGAGCTCACGGTGAGCCTCTCCACGCCCCAGAACCCTCCTAGCCCCTCCCCGCGGCCGGGATTGTCCTTCTCGCCGGAGTCCGTGGCCACCGCCGCTTTCCCGAGCACGGCGGCTCGCCGCCGGTGGCCTAATCGGGGCGGCGCCACCCCCTGTAGATGCGCCTTGCCGAGGCGAATCCAATGAGCCCAGCCTCGCTTGCTGGGGCTCGCTGGTTCTCCGCCGGCGACCACGGCTGCCTCCGTCCGGCCACATGCTGACGTCAGCATGGCGTCAGCATGACCTCAGCCACGGCCACCTGTCAAATGTTTTAATTTCTAAAATGAATATTTCAAATTGACACGTGGGCCCTTTTATATTACAGAATTTGAGTTAACATGAAATAATTAATAACTCCATATTTGTAACTCAGAAAATTATTAAAAATACATGGTTGAGTTCAGAAAAATATTTCCAACCCAAATATGTCACTTTCATACATGTTTGACAAACTTTATTTTTGGGCATTATTTAAATGCAATTAAATCATCTAAAATGAATAAATAAGATTTTAATCAATAAAATCAGAAAAATACAAGTTATATACCAAAATGCTCAAAATGATAAATGCAATCCACTTATGATGTTTTTAAACCTGTTTGAGCTATTAAATTTGCACTCACTTTTAGAATTGCCCGAATTGCCCTCCGGGGTCTATTTCAGGGCTGTTATCCGATAAAAATGCTTAACCATCATATGAACCGTAGCAAACCCTCGAACTTGTTTAGGTCTTTCATTCAAGTGCATTAACTTTGTCATGCATACATATTGCGCATTGCATCGATGCCATGTGTTGATTGTTTCTTTTTCGGTTTCTGCTTCTTATCGGTAGAACGTTGTCCGAAGAGAAGGTCAACAACCCCATTGGCGAATACTTGATCTTAATCGACAAGTCAAGCACTTATCCAGAAGAGCTATCTATTTGGTTTTCTTTTAAGCAAGGCAAGCATAACCTCTTATCTGCTCATATATGCTTTCGAACAACATTTGAATCTCGTACTTTGCATTCGATTCCAAACTATTTGATGCTAGTAGATATAGTTCACCTATATACTGCATTGCCTCAATATCCTGATTTACTGCTCCTAGCCGCCATAGTTTTGCTTGTGCGCATCGTCAGAGCCTCATATATGCTTCGCTTAGTCACACATGTTTGTTACCTCTGCTCCATCCGGTTGATGAATCAGAGATGCGATAACCTAGTATGATATGATGACGTGGTGAGATGAGCTTTGTGTGGATAACTTGACTAAGGTTGGTATGGGAGGCCACTTGGGAAGTGGTTGTTCGTCCTATACTCGCCAACCCTAGGATTACGGTCTCGAGCGGAAGCCAAGACTGAGCGTGCAACCACACGCGGGGTCTAAGTAACCGCGCTCGACCAACTAACTTGTTTGGCCAGATCCATGAGTCACGTAGTTTGAGATTTACATTCGGCACCGCAAATAAAACCTTTTAAACGGTTTTGAAAACAAAATGCTCTGCTAGGGCGTGACCGGGGCCAAGTGATGGACGTACACGGATCTTGACCCCGCCTCACAGAGACAGGTGCCGTCAGGAGGATGGCCAACTCCCTGTTGACGGGGTGGCCCTGTCTTGGGTTGACTCATGGATAGAGTCGGGTGAGGTAAAGGTCGTGGCCAACCACCCTCTGCCGCGCTCCCTTGGGAAGAGCGTTACCGCGTGGCGTTAAGAGTCGGTTGGTACGTGTGGGTAAAGTGTACATCCCTGCAGGGCAATCTTTTCGAAAAGCCGTGTCCACGGTGAAGGACGACTTGGTGAAGGCAAAGACCATACATAACCTGAACGTGGCGTAAAATATGTTGACAAAGCATGGAGGTAGTGTTTGAAGGATGCCTCCTCGGAGATGCCGAGAGGGGTGATCCTCGTGGCATGTGAGATGCTGGGAAATGATGTTGGTGGATTCAAAAGATGATGATTACAGTAGTGAGCTTCTCATCTGTTTTGAAAACATTCTATAAGACGTGCTATTCTTCCTCGACTTGGAAAACAAACATTGCTTTACGCAAAACAGCCTTCATAAAACCTTTTATGGAACTAGCAGATATATAATAGGTTAACTAAGTCTTGTTGAGTACCTCCAGTACTCAGGTTTGCTTAAATTTGGTTCAGGTGAAGGTCTCACATCGGGGTGTTTCAGCGTGGACATCGACGAGTAGTTTTGGGGTTCCCAGGTAGCAGCCTGGAATCTATGGGCTGGGACGTCGCTTTATGTTGCGGCTTCTTAGGCCTTTTTGGTTCTTGTTGATTAGCGACATAATTTGCTTTTCGTTGTCTGATGTAATGTTGGGTCATGTGACCTCTGGTTGTAAAGCTAAACTCTAGTAATACATGATCAATGCAGTTTCTATGTCTAGAGTGTTGCTTTGATCGGTTGTTGGTTTCGAGCCCGTTGTTATATAGTTTTGGCTATGCCTGCATAGTTGTCGCAGTCGAGGGGATGTGGAGCCGATGATCCATATCCGAGCCCGCCTGCCGAAGATATTCGGCCTGGGGCGAGGTAACCCCAGTAACCCTCGATTGTTGTTGCACTTTCTGGACACATAGCAACTCTGTATAACTTTGGTCCCGTTCCTTCAGTTTCATCCGACTCGTGGACGCTTGGGTATACATATCTGGTTATGACTAGCATGGACGCAAGGAGTAGTAGACCGGGGATCCGGACTACGTGCCGATGAATCCGGTCTGCCTGCCGTTGTTTGTTGCGGCCGGGGCTGGTAACTCTGAAGTCCTTGTGGGTCCATTGCTAGGAGCACATGACAGTTTGTATATCTCTGGGTCCGGGGTCGTGACAGGTCATGGTATCAGAGCAGGACTGCCTGTAGGAAACCCTTTGCTATTGGTCGATGTTGAGTCTAGTGTTTGTGAAAACTATTTTGAACCTGCAAATGAATTGTGAAAACCTTCTTAGGAACTCTTTTTACTCCTTACCTGGTGTCACTTCAACTCTGAGTCATCTTATCTCATTTGATTTGAAAAGGTGTTCCTCTCTTCTGTTATCTTCAAAACTAGGATCAAAACCGTTGGTTGTTTTCTTTCCGGTACTTCGTGTCAGGTTGCTAACCTCTCAAGTTTTGGCTAACTCAAGTCATCCGATCTATCAATTCCATTTCCGGGGTTGCATCTCTGTGTGATTCCCCGGTTGTTCGTTTATGTGATATGGCTTGTTTCCTTCACATAATGTCCTATATCTTGCCTCCGTTGAACTATCATGTACCATTCCGTTGTGTTCTCCTTTCATGAATGTGTTATTCATGGTTCCTTTCCTTTTTACTCAGGATGTCCGGTGGTACTCGTAGACGTCGTGGACGTAATCCTCCTGAGGCAGAAGTTCCGCCTTCTCCCACAATGGCGCAGGTTCTGCAGAATATCGAGACCAACCGCCTGAGAAGTGAACATCTTCTTGAACGTGTGGCGCAGAATACTGAACGTCGCGCTGAAGGTGTTACACTTGGGAGTTTCCTCAAATCTCAACCTCCTACCTTTTCTGATTCCAAGGAGCCTTTGGATGCTGATGACTGGCTCCGTACAATCGAGCGCAAGTTTGTTGCTCTCCATGTCCAAGATAATGACCGAGTGAACTTTGCCACTTACAAGATAGAAGGTGCTGCTGGTGCTTGGTGGGAAGGTTTCTTGGCGTTGCAGGTGCCAGGACATGAGGTCACCTGGGCAGAGTTCCGTGTTGCGTTCCGTGATGCTTATATTCCAAAGGCAATCATGGACTTTAAAAGGAAGGAATTCCTCGATCTCACTCAGGGCAACATGAATGTTGAACCTTACGGGCGTGAATTCATCCGTTTGGCTCGTTATGCTCCTCGTGATGTCAGAACTGATGAGGACAAGCAGGAACTGTTTCGGAAGGGTCTGAACCCAACCCTCCGTTATGAGTTGCTTCCTTTCAAATTCAAGAGTTTCCAGGAGTTGTACAATCAGGCTATTACCCTTGAATATGGCAGAAAGGAGATGGAGATTGCTGTAAAACGGGATGCTGATAATTCTTGTGCAACTTCCTCTGGCTCCAAGAAGCGCCGTGTGTTCATACCATACAGTGCTATTCCTAGAGCTCCGTTTGCACCCAGTTATGAGGGACACGTTCCTCATCCGCCTCCATCAGTTGCTAAACCACCTGATCTTATGTGTTTCAAGTGTGGTCAGCCGGGTCATCTTTCTCGAGAGTGTCTTCAGAAGAAAATTGGTCGTGGAGTTCCTCCGCCCAAGAAAAATGTGAAGAACACTAGTGCTACACATGCTTGTTTAACACATGTTACACTTGAGAAGGCTCAAAATGATCCAAGCATCCTTTGGAGTATAATTCGAGTTAACTCCATTCTGGCTACAGCGTTGTTTGACTCTGGAGCATCCCATACCTTCATATCAGAGAAGTTCGCTGAAATGCATGGGATACCTTTCCAAAACATGTCCAAGTCTTTGGTGGTCCAGTCCCCAGGGCTTAATTGGCGAACCACGATGGTTACCCCAGAGCTCATGATCGATATTGGGTATCGGTGGTTCCCTACCACCTTCTATGCCTTAAAGTCAACTGACATTGATGTCATTCTAGGCATGGATTGGCTCAAAAGGTTTGGAGCTGTAATTGACTGTGCAGACAAGTCCATCGTTTTGACAGATCCTTCTGGTGCTAGTGTGAAATGTTGGACGTGTGCAGATCTAGCTCCATCCGCGTGCCATCAACTTTCACCCGAATCACAACTATACTCTATGCAAGCTGACTACCCTCCTGAAATTCATGAGTTGCCAGTAGTCAGCGAGTTCCCCGATGTGTTCCCTAAAGAGTTACCTGGCATGCCACCTGATCGAAGTGTGGAATTTTTCATCGAGCTAGTCCCTGGCACCGCTCCTATGTCTAAAAGACCTTATCGTATGGCCCCAGAAGAGTTGGCTGAATTGAAGCGACAAATAGAGGAGTTAGAAGAAAAAGGTTTCATCCAACCTAGTACATCTTCTTGGGGTTGTCCGACCATCTTTGTTAAGAAGCGGGATACAAATGTTCCGCGTCTCGTTGTTGATTATCGGCCGCTGAATGCAGTGACCATCAAAAACAAGTATCCTCTTCCAAGAATCAACGACCTGTTTGATCAGTTAGCTGGTGCAACTGTCTTCTCTAAGATGGACCTACGATCAGGATACCATCAAATAAAGATCAAAAAAGAGGACATTCCTAAAACGGCTTTCACCACTCGTTATGGTCTTTATGAGTACACCGTTATGTCCTTTGTTCTTACCAATGCTCCAGCTACATTTATGAGGCTTATGAACTCAGTATTCATGGAGTATCTCGACAAGTTCGTCGTGGTCTACATCGATGATATCTTGGTCTATTACAAAACCGAAGATGAACATGCCGAACACTTGCATTTGGTGTTATCCAAACTCCGTGAGCACAAGTTATATGCCAAGTTCTCCAAATGTGAGTTCTGGTTGAAAGAGCTCATCTATCTCGGACACGTGGTGTCTACCGAAGGTGTTGCCGTGATTCTAGACAAGGTCCAAACCATTCTGGATTGGGAAGCACCTAAATCAGTCAAGGATGTTCGGAGTTTTCTCGGGATGGCAGGTTATTACCGTCGATTCATCGAGAAATTCTCCAAAATTGCTAAACCTATGACTGAACTTCTGAAGAAGGGCAAGAAGTTTGAGTGGTCAGAAAAGGCAGAAGAGAGTTTCCAAACTCTAAAAACTAAACTGACTACCGCTCCTGTGCTTGCTCTTCCTGATACGAGCAAGGACCTCGTTATCTTCTGTGATGCCTCGCAACAAGGACTCGGTTGTGTGTTAATGCAAGAGGGTCATGTGGTGGCCTATGGTTCTCGTCAATTGAAACCACATGAGCACAATTACCCAACTCATGACCTCGAGCTAGCAGCTGTGGTCCATGCTCTCAAGCAGTGGCGTCATTACCTTCTTGGTAACCGTTGCGAGCTATACTCAGATCATCAAAGTCTGAAATATCTGTTCACCCAACCGGATCTGAATCTCAGACAGCGAAGATGGTTGGAAGTAATCAAGGACTTTGATTTGGGTCTCAACTATCAACCCGGCAAGGCCAACGTCGTGGCTGACGCGCTAAATCGGAAGTCCTACTGTAACAACTTGATGATACAGCAAGCTCAGCCTTCTCTTCATGAGGAGTTTTCCAAGCTCAACCTTGAAATTGTTCCCACCTAGCTAACCTGTAAATAAAACCTTCTCTTGAGGATCAAATCAAAGAGGCCCAGAAGCGTAATGTGGGCATTGCCAAGATCAAGAAGAACATTGCTAGAGGAGTTGCTAAGTGTTTCTCGGTTGATGATCAAGGCATCGTCTATTTCAACAACCGTCTGGTTGTGCCAAAGAAGCGAAGTCTGAGAAATCTAATACTTCAAGAGGATCATGATACACCTCTTTCCATCCATCCTGGTAGTACGAAGATGTATCAGGACCTACGCCCAAAGTTCTGGTGGACCCGGATGAAGCGAGAAATCGCTCAGTATGTTGCTGAATGCGACGTATGTCGTCGTGTGAAGTCTGAACATCAAAGACCAGCCGGTGTTCTTCAACCTCTACTGATTCCTGAATGGAAATGGGATGAAATTGGTATGGACTTCATTACTGGTCTTCCCAAAACCAAAAAGGGTCACAATGCTATTTGGGTAGTGGTTGATCGATTGTCCACGGTTGCTCACTTCCTTCCTATTCGAGACGGTATCAACACTAGTCAGTTGGCAGAGTTGTACATATCTCGAATAGTCAGTCTTCACGGAGTTCCAAAAAGGATTATCTCAGATCGTGGGAGTATATTTATCTCTAGATTCTGGGGTTGTCTTCAAGAGTCTATGGGAACTCGACTTTCTTTCAGCACCGCTTACCATCCACAAACCGGTGGACAATCTGAAAGAGTGAACCAAATCCTTGAGGACATGCTTCGAGCTTGTGTTATCTCCTTCAGTAAGGATTGGGAAAAGTTTCTTCCCTTTGCTGAGTTCACCTATAACAACAGTTATCAATCCAGTCTTGGCAAGGCTCCTTTCGAAGTTCTGTATGGCCGTAAATGCCGAACTCCGCTGAATTGGTCTGAAACCGGTGAAAGTCATTCTTCCGACCGGACACAATCAAGGAAGCAGAAGAAACTGTTCGCATCATTCGTGAACGTTTGAAAACAGCTCAATCTCGTCAGAAGAGTTATTATGATCGTCGTCATCAAGACGTTCGTTACGAAATTGGCGAGAAAGCTTATCTTCGAGTCACACCTTTGAAAGGTGGAAAACGTTTCGGAATCAAAGGCAAATTGGCTCCTCGTTACATTGGTCCATTCCCCATCATCGGGAAACGAGGTCAAGTTTCATATCAGCTACAGTTGCCTCCAGGATTTCCGGATGTTCATGATGTATTCCATGTCTCCCAACTCAAACGTTGCTTCAAAGATCCTGTCCGTGGTGTGGACCACGAGACTATCAAGCTCAAGGAAGATCTCTCTTACAAAGAGGTCCCTGTTCGTATTCTTGATGAGGCCGAACGAAGAACTCGCAGTCAAACCATCAAGTTCCTCAAAGTTCAATGGTCACATCATTCTGAGAACGAAGCAACCTGGGAACGAGAGGATCGTTTGCGATCTAAGTACCCCGACTTCTTTTCTAAAACCTAGGAATCTCGGGACGAGATTCTTGTAAGGGGGGTAGACTTGTAACAGCCCTACTTTGTAATAAAGTTGTGTTGGGTGTTGTGTACATGGCATACATGCATGGAAAACTTTGGTAAATTTTTTGCAATTATTATAACAAGTGAAATGACAAAAATCACTTAAACAAGCAACCCACAAAGTTGTTCTACCAAGTTTTTCAAAATGATCAAACTAAGGTATGGTTTTGTTGGAAATTTGAAGAGGTTTTCAAAACTTATTTTTGTGTAATTTTTGCTTCACAAAAAGGCCCTCAAAACCAGCTTTTGGGTCATGTTTTTAAAAGAGAAGGACCAACTTGTAGTTTTTCTTTCTCTCAGGGGGGTTTCTGTAAGTGTGCTTGTCTTCTTCGTTGAGACACGGGAAGCAGTTGCGTGGCCGTCGCGGATACCGCCGTCGCCACGTCCTGATGCCCCCCTTTGCTCAGATAGCCAGGAGAGACATCCCCATCTCTCCAACTCCTTCCTCTCGCTCGCGCACGTCCTCCCTCCTCCTCTCTTTGTCCCTCCCGCAGACGAAACCCTAGCCTCGCCGGACTTCCTCGCCGCCGGTGATTGGAGCTTCCCCGCGCGCCGTAGAGCTTCCCATCGCCGTCGCCATCCTTCACTGCCCCTCCTCGCAACCGGAATCGAGCCGAGGCGACCTCAATCGCCGTCGCCGTCCTCTTCTCCCTCACGGCCGGCGGAGCTTCCCCGCCGCGATTCGCCGCCACCACTGCTCCTCCGGCCTCCCCGATAGCTTCCTCGAGCTCACGGTGAGCCTCTCCACGCCCCAGAACCCTCCTAGCCCCTCCCCGCGGCCGGGATTGTCCTTCTCGCCGGAGTCCGTGGCCACCGCCGCTTTCCCGAGCACGGCGGCTCGCCGCCGGTGGCCTAATCGGGGCGGCGCCACCCCCTGTAGATGCGCCTCGCCGAGGCGACTCCAATGAGCCCAGCCTCGCTTGCTGGGGCTCGCTGGTTCGCCGCCGGCGACCACGGCTGCCTCCGGCCGGCCACATGCTAACGTCAGCATGACCTCAGCCACGGCCACCTGTCAAATGTTTTAATTTCTAAAATGAATATTTCAAATTGACACGTCGGCCCTTTTATATTACAGAATTTGAGTTAACATGAAATAATTAATAACTCCATATTTGTAACTCAGAAAATTATGAAAAATACATGGTTGAGTTCAGAAAAATATTTCCAACCCAAATATGTCACTTTCATACATGTTTGACAAACTTTATTTTTAGGCATTATTTAAATGCAATTAAATCATTTAAAATAAATAAATAAGATTTTAATCAATAAAATCAGAAAAATACAAGTTATATACCAAAATGCTCAAAATGATAAATGCAATCCACTTATGATGTTTTTAAACCTGTTTGAGATATTAAATTTGCACTCACTTTTAGAATTGCCCGAATTGCCCTCCGGGGTCTATTTCGGGGTTGTTATATGATAAAAATGCTTAACCATCATATGAACCGTAGCAAACCCTCGAACTTGTTTAGGTCTTTCATTCAAGTGCATTAACTTTTTCATGCATACATATTGCGCACTGCATCGATGCCATGTGTTGATTGTTTCTTTTCCGGTTTCTGCTTCTTATCGGTAGAACGTTGTCCGAAGAGAAGATCAACAACCCCATTGGCGAATACTTGATCTTAATCGACAAGTCAAGCACTTAACCAGAAGAGCTATATATTTGGTTTTCTTTTAAGCAAGGCAAGCATAACCTCTTATCTGCTCATATATGCTTTCGAAAAACATTTGAATCTCGTACTTTGCATTCGATTCCAAACTATTTGATGCTAGTATATATAGTTCACCTATATACTGCATTGCCTCAATATCCTGATCCACTGCTCCTAGCCGCCATAGTTTTGCTTGTGCGCATCGTCAGAGCCTCATATATGCTTCGCTTAGTCATACATGTTTGTTACCTCTTCTCCATCCGGTTGATGAATCAGAGCTGCGATAACCTAGTATGATATGATGACATGGTGAGATGAGCTTTGTGTGGATAACTTGACTAAGGCTGGTATGGGAGGCCACTTGGGAAGTGGTTGTTCGTCCTATACTCGCCAACCCTAGGATTACGGTCTCGAGCGGAAGCCAAGACTGAGCGTGTAACCACACGCGGGGTCTAAGTAACCGCGCTCGACCAACTAACTTGTTTGGCCAGATCCATGAGTCACGTAGTTTGAGATTTCCATTCGGCACCGCAAATAAAACCTTTTAAATGGTTTTGAAAACAAAATTCTCCACTAGGGCGTGACCGGGGCCAAGTGATGGACGTACACGGATCTTGACCCCGCCTCACAGAGACAGGTGCCGTCAGGAGGATGGCCAACTCCCTGTTGACGGGGTGGCCCTGTCTTGGGTTGACTCATGGATAGGGTCGGGTAAGGTAAAGGTCGTGGCCAACCACCCTCTGCCGCGCTCCCTTGGGAAGAGCGTTACCGCGTGGCGTTAAGAGTCGGTTGGTACGTGTGGGTAAAGTGTACATCCCTGTAGGGCAATCTTTTCGAAAAGCCGTGTCCACGGTTAAGGACGATTTGGTGTAGGCAAAGACCATAGATAACCTGAACGTGGCGTAAAATATGTTGACAAAGCATGGAGGTAGTGTTTGAAGGATGCCTCCTCGGAGATGCCGAGAGGGGTGATCCTCGTGGCATGTGAGATGCTGGGAAATGATGTTGGTGGATTCAAAAGATGATGATTACAGTAGTGAGCTTCTCATCTGTTTTGAAAACATTCTATAAGACGTGCTATTCTTCCTCGACTTGGAAAACAAACATTGCTTTACGCAAAACAGCCTTCATAAAACCTTTTATGAAACTAGCAGATATATAATAGGTTAACTAAGTCTTGTTGAGTACCTCCAGTACTCAGGTTTGCTTAAATTTGGTTCAGGTGAAGGTCTCACATCGGGGTGTTTCAGCGTGGACATCGACGAGTAGTTTTGGGGTTCCCAGGTAGCAGCCTGGAATCTATGGGCTGGGACGTCGCTTTATGTTGCGGCCTCTTAGGCCTTTTTGGTTCTTGTTGATTAGCAACATAATTTGCTTTCCGTTGTCTGATGTAATGTTGGGTCATGTGACCTCTGGTTGTAAAGCTAAACTCTAGTAATACATGCTCAATACAGTTTCTGTGTCTAGAGTGTTGCTTTGATCGGTTGTTGGTTTCGAGCCCGTTGTTATACAGTTTTGGCTATGCCTGCATAGTTGTCGCAGTCGAGGGGTTGTGGAGCCGATGATCCATATCCGAGCCCGCCTGTCGAAGATATTCGGCCTGGGGCGAGGTAACCCCAGTAACCCTCGATTGTTGTTGCACTTTCTGGACACATAGCAGCTCTGTATAACTTTGGTCCCGTTCCTTCAGTTTCATCCGACTCGTGGACGCTTGGGTATACATATCTTGTTATGACTAGCATGGACGCAAGGAGTAGTAGACCGGGGATCCGTACTACGTGCCGATGAATCCGGTCTGTCTGCCGTTGTTTGTTGCGGCCGGGGCTGGTAACCCTGAAGCCCTTGTGGGTCCATTGCTAGGAGCACATGACAGTTTGTATATCTCTGGGTCCGGGGTCGTGACACAAGTGCCGTCGAAGGAGTCGACTACCTGATAGCCTATGGAGGACCCAGAGGAGGAGTCGACTACCTGATAGCCTATGGAGGACCCAGAGGAGGAGAATTAGTCCTTAGCAAGATATAGAACTGAGCCGAGCAATGTTAGACTAGTACTACTTAATTGCTGAGCTCAAATGGTTCTAAGTTTACTTTTATCTTTGTGCACTAGGTTGACACACGTCAACATCGCACTACTCGAACTTCCTCCCTTAAATGAGGATGACGCTAAACTCTTTGTTCACTTTTGGCTTGTAATATTAAACGATGTGTAATATTTAGACCGCTATGTTTCTATTGTACTACTCTGAGGGATGTAATATTTGCGGATAACTCCTTCTGTGTGTTATGTCAACGAATTGTGCACTACACATGCAGTGGTGTGCAGGGTCGCCGCAGAGGGGCCCGACGTGGATGAAACCAAGATGTTAGGGAGAAGCGCCAAACGACGTATTGAGAACAGAAAAGGCAACGATGGAAAGAAACCAACAGGCGCAGGAGGCATCCAAGATTCCATTGCTGTGTATATGAAGGAGGTAGTCGCATCAACGACAAGAAACCAGAAGATGCACGCCAATATCGAAAACAGGTGGAACATCTTTTTTTATTTGACCACGGACAAAGCCAAGGTGGCAGACAAGGCTGAAGAGCGCTCGATCATGTCAACCAACACGACTGACATGAGCCCCAATCAAAAGGCCTACTTCCAGGCTGAATGGCGACGCATCACAGCAGCAAGAGCGACGAGGGTGGCGGCCAAGGCGGCTCTAGCGGAGGCCGAGAAAGAAGAGGAGGTCGGAGAGAAAGAAGAGGAGGCCGAAGAGGTGATCGACACTGAAATCGCCTGCACTGTGAGTGATGGCGGGGCCCTTTTGATGGTCGAATTTGTGTCGATCGAGGAAATTATTTGTTGTATGGCCAGATTTGTGTTGGCCGAGACTTTCATTTGATCGTCGTGCGTGATTGCCGGATATGTAGGCGGCTTCCATTTTTTATGACAAATTCTCTCAACCGTTTGATCGAGACGTCATTTGGGGGTCACCGGTGTGGACGACACCCACCAAATCTACGGACACATGTCCGGCGCACTCCGAAGAGATACCTGACAAAAAAAAGATACAGATGGAGATGCTCTATGGGCATTTTTTTTATTCAGACTCCCAATAGGGCAATAGGCCATTGGGGGGCCTTTCGGGGTGTCGTGGAGATGTTCTCACCTATACCTGGCCATGGGAAGCCCGGCCTGGCCCAAAAATCCCGGGCCTAGGCCCTACGGGTTTGTTTGTGGGCCGAGCCTAGGCCTAAGTTTTGAACCCGAAAGCATGACCGGGCCAGGCCTGGGCTTGCTATTTCAGCGTTGTAAGCAATAGGCCCGAAGCCTGACCGGCTTTTTCTCCCGTGGGCCGGGATTGGCCTGAAAACTAGGCCCGACGACCGGGCAAGGCCTGGGTTTTCTGCTGGGAGGATTTTTTAGGCCCGCACCAGCCCGAGTTATGGCCAGGTAGTCTCACCCCCGGAGCGCACGTGCTGCATAGCGGGCAACCACTCACTGTGATCGGACAGTGCAACCGCGGCAGCATCCCAGCTCCCTGTCCCAAACCTTGCTGTCTGTCTCGTCTCGGCACCTTGCTGCCTGCCTGCCTCCCCGTCTTTTCTGCTGCCCACATTCCCCAACGCCACGCCACTGGAGTGGTGGAGTAGGACTGGTAGTCGTGGTCACCCTCCGCGCTTTTGGTCACTCCAACACCGCGAAGCTTTAACCCAGGGATACTCCATTGCTACCGTGTGCCTACTGCCAGTATTTTACTGGTCCTGAGTGAAGGTGACACTTTGTTGTGGAGCGGTTGAGTTTTTGTTCAAGGTGAGGCGGAGACGGCAGCGCGGCGGATTTGTATGCCCGCTGTTCAGGGCTTCAGTCTGGTACCAGGTCTTTCTTTTCCTTGGCGTTGCTCTTTGGACTTCTATCCAGCGACTCCATTCTTCACTGCAGAGGTTGAGCTGGTGGCCTCTTCTTGATTTCGTCCACGAACTGACAAAAGTTTGTGTGTTTCCTTCCTTTGGTTGATTATGAAGGCTGCGGTTATTTGGTCCGACTGGTCTTGATTTATCGCTGTTTCTGGTTCCAGGTCGACGGACAAGGGGTCGAATCCGGTAGGGAATATCTTGCTCTCCGTCGCACGAGGAAAATCGTCCCCAGTGCTAAACAGGGCGGTTATTACGCTCCTTGCGCACGTAGTGTTCGTCGAAAATCCACAAAGGTGCAGGTTGCAGCTCCCAACCGTCGCCATCATCACCATGAGAGATTTCGCGTCCTGCCTCAGCCAAAGCGGTGTCCAGGTTGCCCATTCCTCTTCCCCAAGTGGCCAGAGCATGGTGCAGTGCGCCTACATCGCCCGTCTGCGCGGCAAATCCTGCAGGGTCGCCGTCACCTGGAGCAAGGTGGCCATGGGGCAGGCTCTGGAAATCGTGATGGACGATTCCTCGGGCCGTCGCCTCTGCAAGACACAGATAAAGCCATGGCTGTCCGACAAAAGGAAAGGCTCGAAGGTCGTGGAGGTGGAAGGGGGCACCCTGGACATCATCTGGGACCTGTCCTCCGCCAAGTTTGCAGCCGGGCCGGAACCGCTGGAAGGTTTCTACGTTTCTCTGATCTTTGATCTTGAAGCTGTCCTTGTGCTCGGGGACATGCGCAAACTGGGAGACAGCAAGATGTCTTTGGACACTTTACCTTACAGTGCAGTCATGGTAGCCAGGAAGGAGCACGTTTACGGGAAGAAGGTGTATTCTGCGAAGGCTCAGTTTTTGGACGTTGGTCAGGTTCATCTTATCACTGTAGAGTGTGACACATCGGGTTTGAAGGATCCAAGCCTAGAGATCAGGATTGGAAAGAAGAGAGTATTGCAGGTGAAGAAGCTTGCATGGAAGTTCAGAGGGAACCAGACTATTTATGTCGATGGACTTCCAGTAGAGGTGCTCTGGGATGTGCATGACTGGCTATTTGGTTCGTCGAGTGGATATGCGGTGTTCTTGTTTCAGTCAGGGAAATCCTTGGAGAAATGTTTGCCGGGATCATGCTCACAGGACGAAACAGAGTATCAATCGTGTCGGTTTGGTTTCACTTTTATGCTTCATGCATGGAAGATTGAGTAAGGGAAACATGATGACAGTATTTTTTTCTGACTACTCTACCTAATGAGTGATTCAATCAGTAGAAATGTAGGGTCTAGCAGGTTTAACCAGACCTTTTACAAGTACTTCAGGTTTCTTAGTTTTCTTGTTCTAGGTAGTTCTTAGTGCAGTTAGCAAGTTCAGGTGTGATGTATCCATATAATTTTGGTATATCAAGAGAGGTATTGGATAGGCTGGCAAATTCTCGTGCTCCATCCATTCTGTCTTACCATGAACAGACATCCGAGAAAGATTTTCAAAATGATTTCTGCTAGTCTTATTACCATGTCTATGTATTTATTCTCAGTGAGACAATGCAGAGAAAGTGTTAACTTTGCAAATAAGCTTTCCATATGTCCTGTTAAAGTACTCCCTCTGTCTCAAAATAAGTGTCGTGAAAATGGATGTATCTAGTTTTGAAATACATATGGATACATCCGTTTGAGCGACACTTATTTTGAGACAGAGAGAGTACAAGCTTTCATTTGATAACCGCACAACTGGATCATCTAGTTTTGAAATACATCTGGATACATCCGTTTGAGCGACACTTATTTTGAGACAGAGAGAGTACAAGCTTTCATTTGATAACCGCACAACTGGATCATTCTATAGCTTTCCTCTCAGTGTGCTAATGATCCTCAATGGTTAGAGAATTGGCACCAATTGTGGAAAGTGGGAAGGGAACTCAGGTACTTTAAGGTCTAGCAGGTTTAACCAAACCTTTTGCAAGTACTCCAGGTTTCTTATTTTTGCTTGTTCTAGCTGGTTCTTATCGGAGTTAGCAAGTTCAGGTCTGATGTATCCATATAATTTTGGCATATCAAGAAAGGGTATTAGGTAGGCTGGCAGATTCTCATGCTCCATTTTATTTTCGAAATGATATCTGCTACTCTCATATGTATTATTCTCAGTGAGGCGATGCAGATAGTCAACAAGTATCATTTTGATAACCGCACAACTGAAGGTGGCAGCTCTGAGCCCAGCTTGTCTGGACGATACTACTCTCAAGAAGCAGAAGCATGCTGAAAAGATGTGTGATCTTCATTATGCCTAGGGCTGAAAATTTTGTAATAAGCTTTAAAACTGTTATCTATTACTCTAGAAAGTAGTAGGAGTAGTCGGCAGTTTGGGAACTGCTGTAAGCTGTGAACTCGGTTTGGTGGTTTCATTTTACTGGAACCGGGGAAAGCCTCCCCTAATGATAAATACCACACAATTCTAATCATTCTGCACCTTGTCTCTCACAGTGTGCTACACCATTGGACAAATATTCTAATGACCTCAATAGTTGGAGAATTTGGTCCCAATTGTAGAAAGTGGGAAGGGAACCAATAAATCAGATTACCAGTCAAAATCTATGATGGCGAGTCTATATCTGCCAATATATGTTCTATGACTTTCTCAGCTACTAGTTGCAGGGTGATTCCCAAATATTCTGAAACAAAACTTTATTTTTCTTCTGTTGATGTGCCCCTCACCTCGTGGAGCTCCACCACCTCCGGTTCACTGTCCGATTCTTTAATTTAGTTTTTTAAATACTCAGTGCCTGTTTATTTTAGCAGAATATCATGCACTGAGAAGCAAGGTTGCAGCACACACCTACCATGACAACATAGATAATGGTAACCTTATTTATCCTGAATTGCTGACTACAACACGTGCACATAGCAGAGCAATGGACACTATTATGATTGCCACGATTTGCTTCAACAATTTTCATAACTAAATACATTTAGTTCAGTATATACAGTATAATTTTGTTTTTGATAAAGAGAATATATTAATATTCGTGAACATATCAATTATGGATGCACACGGCCAAAAGAAACAAGAAATTAATCAGAAAAGATTAAGTATGAAAGAAGAAGTTAAAAAAAGAAAACTCCGGCTACAGAATTACAGTCCTTCATGAAAAATACCACTAGCCCTATGGAAAAAAGTTAAAAACAAAGAGAAGATACACAAATTCTACGCAAAACATTCAAGAAGAAAATGTCGCAGCATGCGCCCCTGATGACGATTCCAACCTAAGATCGACCTGATATTTTCATCTCTAAAGACGAGATTAGAGCCACCACCTTCAACAAGGACACGATGCGAGTGTGCGTCAACATTGCCAAAATTATTTCCACTCAAGTGTGCAGACTCAAAGTTGAAGCATACCATCATCACCTGTCCAGCCAACGACACATCGCTAACCAGATGTCGCTGGAGAAGAAACTAGAAGCAGATGTCCTTGACATTTTGAGAGCAATCCTCAAACTATGAAACAAGTCCGTAAAGTTTTTCTCAACCAGATATCTATTTAACTCAATCAACAAACAAAATATGTAGGCGGGAAATATATGCCAATTATATAGCATTTTTTGAAAATTTGCACTAGTTACTACCATGATTAATTGCACTTTAGAAAAAATTAACTAAAAGTGTGATCCCACTAAAATTGATATTCCTCATAATCAATATTTAGTTACTTGAGATCCACATTAGAATTATGATTAGAAGGATATATCCGTCTATGCAACTAATCATGACCCTAAAGGATAGGTCACCAAGACAATCACATCTCATGTGACTCCCGTTCATGTTTAGATGTATATGCTTGAAGCTCATGACTATCATGCAAAACGTCAAGACAACCAACTATTGATCCTGCCTATATGAGATTAACCCTCGTATCTAAGTAATCAATCCATGCCCGCCTCTGAGGTTCCAAATGATGGAAGCGAACCCGAACCAGTTTGATGGTTCACCATTTGGAAAAACACGATCACCTTGATATATTCAAGCGAGGAATCACCCCAGTAATCATGAATAATGTGCAACCAAAAGAGTGCATAAAAAAGATTAACCATCACAAGCAATTAATAGTGATGCAGTATAGTCCTGTTCTACTTCTGGGCTCATAACTCCTTTTTTTTGCTCCATGGATCGTTGTCGAGGTTTACGACATCTGATCACCATATCCATGTACTTCTCCTATCTCTAAGACACTTAATGAAAGTACGGGGCACGCAGACCAAAGATAGCAATCATATGGTTTCCAACCTTCATGATTTAAATTGACTCGTAGGTCAAAATAAATACACCGGATAGCATTTCATACAGCTCTTGAATGAAAATAGACTATACCACATCACATCACATGCTCCGTAAAAAATATTAGATGGATCTAACGCTTGAGTTTGCAATTTTTTTTACATGGTTGTGGGTTATACGGAATGAATTGTCACTACCTACGAACAACACCAGGCATGATTGTTCACGTTACAAGATTGAGATTGCGGGGTGATTGAAACACAACCATTACGAAAACGTCTAGAGCCTCGGTCTATTTTTTTATATATATAACCATGACCCCGTGTGGATCCAATCAACATGCTCCGCCCATTGTGCCGTCCACTAATCCAACTATAGCAAGACCCAAATCTACTGAAGCACTTCTTCGGACTATACGAGATATGATAGGGGAAACTCGAACGTCCAAGGATTGCCAGAAATTTATAGAGAATATCACTATGCTGTTGAAACCAAAACGACATAACTTATTGGGAAGAAAATCATAAAAAATCTGAATATTAGAGACTTTTCTAATATACTTGCACAAATTTATGCAATACCCGAACACACCAGTGCTCTAGATCGTACATGTACTTATGCATAGACCACTCTGATACCAATTAATATTGGATCGCGTGCAAGAATTTAAAATTTTCTGTCTTACGCAACACATATGATCTACTATGAAGGTAAAAGCGACTATAGATCTAGATCATTACAGACACGAAGCGCGGAAAACATGATCATCTAATATTAACGAGTTTGTCTTTGAGATATGACAAAGGGTTATAATGGTGTGTTTATGTCTCTACACGTGCATATGAGTTTTCCTATGAATCTCATATTCAGTGACCATAGCAGTTCTAGCATAAAAACATAATACATTAATCATGAAACTGATGTATTTTATTGTCTCTTGGGCATACATCCAACATTGCTAGCCTCCTGAAATGGATCAGAATGCCTAGATAACTTATTAGAAACTAACCTTGCCCATAGCCAAGTGTCGACACTCCCCCCACGGGGTGTCAGGAGTCGAGGGATAAGCGGCCCACATGACAGCAAGAGCAATCAACAGGCCAGGTGGGCCCGACTGGAGAAGAGGCGGTATCCCGGGAGTGGGTGCTTCCACTAGAGACCCGCCCGGGACAGGGCCGTTGGGCCCGTGGATTCACCGCGTGGAGATATGGGAGACTTTCAAGAGAGTGACGCGACAATGTGGCAAGCGGACAGGAGAGCCCATAGGTGCTGCCGCCCAGAGACAGACCGCTAGCGCCAACTGTCTCCTACAAATGGCACGTGTCCATACACCCGGAGCACATGCGATCGGACACGCGTAGCGTCCTTTCAAGTATAAAAGGAGAGGGAAAAAGGAAAGAAGGAGAGAGAGGCATCCATACCAGAGAGCGGCCCCGGAAGACAACACTTTCCCGGGATTGCTAGGAAACACACCCACCCCCCCTTTTTTTCCAACGTGTAACACTCGTACCAACATATAATTCCAGACATGCATGATGTAGGGATTCATCTCGTGATGGCCTGAACCTGGGTAAACCTTGTGTTCGTGTGTTTCATTACCGCGATTCATCATCGAGGAGGGAGGCGGAACCTCCCAGCGCCCCATCGCCGAACAAATCAAGGAGCTGGAAGTTGGTCGCTCCCGGTGTCCGTGTTTCGACACGCGACATCTGGCGCACCAGGTAGGGGGGCGCGCGAGGTTTGCTTCGCTGTGACACCGGAGAAGATTCTCCCCTGCCTCCACAGTGATAAGGGGAAAGGGATCTGGAGATGAGCTCATGGCAACGGAGACTCCGCCCGGAGTGCATGATCCATCGGAGGATGTGGCCGTCGCCGGCGCCTTAATGGATTTTCCGCCTCCGGGAGGAACCTCAGTCTATGCGAGGTGGCACCAGAGGATGGTCTCTTTGCTGGAAACTGCGAGGTCTCCAGCATCGGGGATTCCCGATCTGTGTGCTTTGGGAGCGGGGTCCGTCGGCCACGACATTTCGGTCCCCAAAGCTGCGGAGCAGGGCACATGGCACTGGCGGGCTCAGCGTCATCCCCAAACCCTACGCTTCGTGGGGAAGGCAGGTGGCCTCCCCCACCCAACGCAAATCCACCCGAGGTTTGGGATCTTGGCTTTGGACTTGGGGCGGGTTCGCGAAAGCGCAAATTCTAGGAGGAGCCACAACTCACGAGGCAGGTTCCCCTTGGGGACGATGCCCAACACACGTAAGCATTGGGGCACACCTCTCCTTCGGGCAGGAGAGGGCGCTCGTGGGGTTCCTTTGGAGAACGCTGACATCTTCGCGCGGGAGCCTATGGACCTCCAAGGAATACCACGCGCCATTGTTGAGCGTCACCTGGCCATAAGACCCGATGCGTGGCCTGCCCAGCGGAAGGCGCGCCGGTAGGCGCAAGACCAACAAGATGTCATCGTAGAGCAAGTTTGCAAGAAGAAGAAGGCGCAAGACATCCGAGAAGTTCTTCGCCCGACTTGGATCGCCAACCCGGTCGTCGTCCCTAAGACGAATGGATCCAAACGGTTGTGAGTGGACTTCACGGTCTTAACCGCGCTTGCCCTAAGGATCTATTCCCGCTTCCATGGATCGAGCAGATTCTACGGCTGGGTGCGATCTCCTTTATTTCCTGGACGCTTTCTCTGGGTACCACCAGATCAAGATAGCTAAGGGAGATGAGGAGAAGACGGCCTTCCTCACGCCTGAAGGGTGCTTCTGCTTCACCAGCATGCCATTCGGACTGAAAAACACTGGGGAAACCTTCCAACGGGCTATGAGAATGTGCTTGGGGTCCCAGATGGGACGGAACGTCAACGCTTACATCGACGACATTGTTGTGAAGAACCGAAAGGGAAGAGATATCATACGAGCCCTATGAGAAACCTTCGACAATCTGCGGAAGATCAACCTGAAGCTCAATCCGGCCAAGTGCACCTTTGGCGTTCCCTCGAGTATGATTACAGCTTCCTGGTGTAACCTTATTTGTCGATTGCCCAGCTGTAATTTGTTCACCCAACATGCTATCTTTTATGGAGAGACACCACTAGTGAACCTATGAACCCCGTTCCATTTTCCTACACTGTTAAAACAAACCACCACAATTTTCTGCTTTCTTTACTTACTGCAAGCATACATTATTTTCCACACTATACGTCTAATCTTTGTTTTCAGCAAGACCGGTGAGATTGACAACCTCACTTTACCGTTGGGACAAAGTATTTTGGTTGTGTTGTGTGCAGGTTCCACGTTGTTGCTGACACCGGTGAGCCATCACCACCGCCAGTGGC
>JAPCYS010002113.1:0-73793 GCA_028641055.1 Alopecurus myosuroides | reverse complement strand
TCCAACCTCTGAAAATCCCTGAGTGGAAGTGGGACATGATTGAAATGGACTTCGTCACTGGTTTTCCAAAGTCCAAGAGGGGCAACGATGCAATCTTCGTTGTCATTGATCGACTCACTAAAGTAGCTCACTTCTTTCCTGTCAAAGAGACAATCTCAGCTAGTCAGTTAGCAGAGCTCTACACAGCAAAGATTGTTCCTCTTCATAGTGTTCCATTGGAAATAAGCTCAGACCGTGGAAGCATATTCACTTCTCATTTCTGGAAAAGCTTTCAAGAAGCCTTGGGCACCAAGCTTCTGTTCAGCACAGCCTACCATCCTCAGTCTCAAGGGCAAGTCGAAAGAGTCAATCAAATTCTCAAGGATATGCTCAGAGCATGTGGTCTCTCTTTTGGCATGAAATGGGAGGAATGTCTTCCATATGCTGAATTCTCCTACAACAACAGCTTCCAGGCAAGCCTAGGCATGGCACCATTTGAGGCTCTCTATGGCCGCAGATGCAGGAGTCCAATCAATTGGTCTGGAGTTGGTGAACGTTCACTCTTAGGCCCTGACATTGTTAACGAGGCCGAAGAGAAAGTTCGCATCATCCGTGACAATCTCAAGATTGCTCAGTCTCGTCAGAAAAGCTACTATGACAGCAAACACAGGGACAAGGTCTATGCAGCTGGAGACAAAGCATATCTCTGTGTAACTCCCCTCAGAGGCACTCATCGTTTTGGTGTCAAAGGAAAGCTTGCACCAAGATATATTGGTCCCTTCAACATTCTCTCAAGGCGTGCAGAAAATGCCTATCGTCTTGAACTTCCAGAAAAGCTATCCAAGGTGCACGATGTGTTTCACGTGTCACAGCTCAAGAGGTGCTTCAAAGATCCAGGTCGTGCAGTTGATCATGATTCAATTGATCTGCAAGAAGACCTCTCTTATGAGGAGCACCCTATTCGAATTATCGATGAGACCGAGCGCAAAACTCGCAACAAGAGCACCAAGTTCTTAAAAGTGCAGTGGTCTCATCATTCCGATAAAGAGGCAACGTGGGAGACCGAAGAGGATCTTCGCAAGAAGTATCCGGACCTTTTCTCTTCTCAGTAGGAATCTCGGGGCGCGATTCCTTCAAGGGGGGGGGGCGTTTTGTAACATCCCAAGTATGAAAAACACCATTACAATGCTTGCTTTTTTGTTTAAATTAAGTTTGCATCATTCCATCATGAGCATTGATCTTGTTTTCACTTGTTTTCCATTTGAATTTCAAACCAAAATCCAAATCCTTGTTTCATACTTGTTCTGTTACAATTTCTACAAATGAAACTTTCAAATCAAACCATTCAATTGCTTCCAAAAAACTAGAATTTCCAAAGTATTAACTTGCCTAATTTTCAATAATTCAATTGTTGCAAATTTCACTCAAATCCATTTGAATTTCAAACAGCAATAGAATTTAAAAATTTGGAAAAAAAAGTTGCACAGCTGGGCTTTTGTAATAAATAAATTATACAAAATTATCCCCACAATTTTCAAACCCCAAAACCCTATTTGAATTTTAAATAACAATTTCAAAACATTTGGCAATTTCAAAATTTTTGGAAATAAGCACACATACTTTTGAATCTTGCTGTTTTGGTAATTCAATAAAATTATTGCTAAAATACAAGCACCAAAAATCCTATTTCTTTTCTCTCCTTTTCTTTCCTACAAAAAAAAGTAAACAGAAAAAATAAAAAACAGAAAAGAGAAAAGGGGGGGCAGGCCAGCCCAGGTGGGCTGAGCCCACCACAGCCCCGCAGGCCCAGCCTGCCCCGCACGTCCCTTTCGTCCTCCTCTGTACGGAGACAGAGGAGGGGGAGCCTCCCCCACCGGAAGGAGCTCACCTGCTCCCCTCCTCCCCTATATCTACCTCCCGGGGCCGTGCCCTAGATTTCCTCTCCCTCCTCCATCTCCCAGCCGCGCCATTTCTCCTCCTCCTTTATTCTCTCTCTCTCTCTCGCTGTTTCTCTGAAGCTCCACCTCCACCGCACAGCAGAGGAGCAACTCCGGCGATCGCCGCCGCTATGGAACCTCTCCGAGCGGCCTGAGCGCGGGAATCGTTTCCCCGTGCCTCCGTCTTCCTCCTCGACACCGCAGCGGGGACTGGAAGCAGCAGGATCGCCGCCGTCGTCTCCGTCTTGTCGCCGCCGTCGCTGTCTCAAACTTCCCCGAGCCGCTGCTTCGACGACAACGGGGGGTGAGCACCCCTTTCCTCCTCTCCTTTCTCCTCCTGGCACCTGCACGCACAACCCTGCACCTCCCTGTTCTGAACCACGAGCAGCAGCAGCAGCAGCGCAGCGTCGCCGCCGGCGAGCACGCTTCTGTTAGGTTCAAAGACTGAACCTTATTGTTCAGTTTCAGTTAACGAGCGCAACTGCACCTCAAAACCACGCGTTCCCCTCTTCTGTCACGAATCGATCAGCAGCCCAGTGGTACACGCACCGCGCACGCGCACCCGAGGGCGAGGGTTCGAGTGCCCCCCCTCGCGGGATTAAATCCCATCTTTTTACACCGCGCGCTGACAGGTGGGGCTCCCCTGTCAGCGACCCTGGCAGCCACGCGCGCGCACACGCACGCCACGTAAGCGCCACCGTGGCCCAGGGCCCTCTGTCAGTGGCTCAGGCTGGGCCACTGTGAGGTGAAAACCATTTCTGGCCTTTTTCTTTTACTTTCAAGCCCCTGTATTTTTACAGAATGGTCCCTGGATTTCAAACTCTCATAGATCCCTCATTTTAAATTCAAATTCAACATGTTAAATATATTTTCCATACCAAATTAAATTCTCTATATGTTAAAACCTATTGTATACTGTTTTGAACATTTCAAATGGTTTCAAAAATTCAAATTCAAATAACTCATTCAAATTTGGTCAAATTCATAACTAATTCAAATTTAATTCAAATGGCACATATAAAATATGTTTTCCATGCAAAATTGAACAAGCTTTCCAAATATAAACTTTGTTTCCTGTTTTGAATAATTAAAATTGGTTAAATAATTCAAATCTTGTTTAAACCATTTAAAATTGCTAAATTAATAACTTGGGCAAACTAAATTCTTTTTGAACATATAAAATATGTTTTCAAACCAGAAAAGTATAGTATTTTCAAATATGAATTTTATTTAATGTTTTGAATAAATAAAAAATTCAAATAATTTTATACTTGAATTAAATTCATTTAAATCTTGTGTAAACTTGTTTAATTCATAACTAATTCATTTTAATTCCTTTTTCAACAAATGAAATATGTATTCCATCTAAAATTTTGTGTTCTTTCCAAATATGAATTTGGTTATCTATTTTGAACCTTTAAAATTGGTGAAAACAACAAATGCTTGTGTAACTCATTTAAGAAGCCAAATTTCATAACTTAATAAATAAAATTCCAAACTTGGTAAACAACATATCAAATTGAAGCGAATGTTGTTTTCTCATTGTTTTCATCATCCATGCATCATTATAATCAACTTTCACATGATGGTTAGTTGTGGATCACTTAATTCAACCTTAATTCATGAGCTTTCTATATGCAACCCAAATTGCATATGGGCCCATTTAATTATGTTACCATGTCAACTAGCTTATCTTTGATGCATCAATTAAATTGTCATGCATCATCCCATGTTTGTGCATTATGCCATGTTATTGATTGTTTGTCTCTCTGCGTTGTTTGTTTGCTTCTTCCCGAATAGACGACGACGTTGAGACAGACGAGGTTTACGACACTACTTCACATGAGTTAGCCCAATACCAGGCTATTGAGTTTGCAGGCAAGTATTCACTCACCTGAACCATTGTATCCTTTCCACATTGGATACCGATACTTTCCGTTGTCTATCCTGCTAGCCTTAAGATTCGTTGCTTGTGTTCCGATCCTATCACATGTTATCCTGTAACCCTGATATAGCCTATCCTCCACACCTAAACCCCGTTGCTTGTTGCCCGTGTATTACTAGCATGCTTAGGGTTGTTTATGCTCGAGTCTGATGTCCGTTATTTCTGTTACCATATCTATTATGTTCTGGGGGCTCGATGTTTAAACAACAACCTGTTAATGTTTGAGGTAATGCTAATTTGATGATAAGGCACCAGCAGGAAGCCGGGTATGGTTTTGAGGCCTGCTAGTGTCGAACTCAGGAAAAGTTCTTGTCCTCTAGATCCATGATGAGCGCGCTAACCGCATGTGGGAAGCGTGTATGGGCGCCCCCCTCAACTTTGATTCGATTCGCATCTCGTCCAAATCGCCCCATTTAGTTCGGGTTTTCCATTTGCCGCATGCATATGCAGGTGCGAACCCTTGGCGCCAGGGTGGTAACTTTTGTAGTCGGCATTTAGGGAGACACGTTCTTAGAGTGCTATGAGGGTCCCCTTTTCTTCGTGGGGCTTGATTAGCCGTGCGCTCAATTGCACGGGGTTCTTTGGGCTTGATGCGAAGAAGAGTTGGGTTGTGTTGAGTATCTCGCTTGGTGGTTTGATCCCCCGTCTGGCGGGATATTCTGACGTGTACGGCCAAATTGGTGCATCCCTGCAGGGTTAGATCTTCTCGAGAAGCCGTGTTGTCTGCGGTTATGGATGACTTGGTGATAGGGCTGGCTAACAAGGATTAGACAACTTACACCTAATCCCTAATAAGTTGACTAGTAATAGTCACATTGTCACAATAACTTGAACCTTCATTAATCCAACCGTGTGGGTTATCCTCGGATTACTTCTTTGGATAAGGGGCGAGATCCAGGATGGGTTTGTTTGAGGATAGTGGTAGTTGGTTCCGATACGCTATCTTATCCCCTTCTTTTAGCCGGATGTTGTAGCGTGTCTCTGTAGTTGGTTAGAGCAGCCCGCTGCCGCATCTTTATATCACCTATCTTCCGTTGAACCCAAAGCATCTGTACTTGGTGTTGTCGGGTACACTTTGGTATCTTGTGCGTCTTGCTTGCCAGTACTCGTCTGTACTGACCCCTTTGGGGCTGCGTGTTCTGCAGACTACGTTTCCGAGGATCCCCATGGTGGCTACTACGTGGAGTATGACGAGGCTGCTGACGAGTAGATAGCGGACCCGGGCAGGATCCGAGGCTTCGTGGATGGGCTCCGTACTTTTCGTTTCCGGCCTCTTAGGACTATTTGGATCTTGTCTGTACTCAGACACTTTGGATGCTTCCGCTGTGATGTAATGATGACTTGTTGGGACATGTGTCCTCTGCATGACTGTATTTGCTATCTCTGCTCTAGTGAGAGCTATTTGCCACTTATTTCTATTTCTTTGTGTCTTAGAGATTTGTTGTGATATCACTTGTTCGAATGCCGTTGACGTACCATGTGTGTATGTTATGAAGTACGTCAATGGAAGTAGTCGGATTTCTATGGGATGGTTTACGCAGACGATGAATAGTAGAGGATGGTTGTCACACGTTTACGTGTTGGCCTACTCATATTGAGATGCGGGTGCCGGTATGCCCCGTAAGCCATTTATCTACTGTTTAGCGGGCTGTGAGTATCCTCTAGAAGTCCGGGTGCGACAACGGGTCATTAATGATGAAGAAGATGCAGAAGAAGTCGGTCCCTCTCGCCCTCCTCCTTCTGACAATGCCTTCAAATGGATGGCTCGGGCTCTCAAGAAGGTGTTCCCTGTGAACAAAACGATCGAGCAACATCAGTGGGAAGTTCACTATGACAAGGAACTCAAGCACCACAACGCAGCCCGGGAAGATAGGCAGCTTAGTCGTGATGCATGGGAGACCATGGATTCACCGGTTCAAGATAGCATTAGAAATTGGGAAAAATGGCAGACCAAGGATTCCAAGGGAAAAATCATTAAATGGTCTGATGAGGAACCTAGAGAAGAAGTGACTAGCTCGCGCCGTCGTGCCCGTCCTCCTAGCATGGACAACTCCTCCGAGTGAACCTTGGGGCGTTAGAATCGATCTTTTCCCTCTTTTGGTATCTTGATGCCAAAGGGGGAGAGACATCTAATTAGGAGTGTTGGGAATTTGCATGGGTTCTCTCTCAAGACGTGTTTTTGTTTTGATTATTTCGTTTTTCTTGAGAGAGTTGGTTATTTGAGAACTTCGTATGTTTGTTATTTGTTTTATGTGAACCTCGTTATGCATGGTGTGAGACATGTGAACCTAGTGCTTTAATTCTATCGTATTTATGGGTCCCATAATATGTGTGTTTAGCTAGTTTGCTAGTTATCATCATATCTCCCTTGTTTAGTTTTCTCAACATGAAGGGAGCATATCTCTAGGGGGAGCTCCGTCCATGTTGATTGTGATCTAGCTATGCAAATGGTTGTGTTGTCATCAATTACCAAAAAGGGGGAGAATGAAAGATCATCTTCCGTTTTGATAATTGATGACACCATAACTAACGGACTAATCTCTATTTAGAGCATGTGCAGGGTTTATTTGTTACTTATCAAAATGCTAAAATACTCCCAGTAAACTTTCTCAAAGGCTCACAATATTTATCCGAAAGGAAAGAGCTAAAAAAGACAAAGCTGAGAAGCAGTTTCTATAGGCAGCGGAGGCTCCGGTGAAACCACCGGAACCTCCGCCCCCTGCTGTTTCTCAGCATATTCCCAGGCGCGGAGTTCCGGTGGAGGCTCCGGTGATACATCCGCCAAAACCCTCTTCGGGTGGCTCACGATGGAGCCAAGGGTGGAACCCACTGGAACTTCCGGTGGGCAGAACCTCCGCCGGAACCACCGATACCTCCACCGTTCCAACTGGGCTATAGGTGGGACTGGGTACCGGTGGAGGCTCCGGTGCAGGGTCCGCCAAAATCACCTTCGGGTGCATACCAACGGAGGCTAGGGCGGAACCCACCAGAACCTCCGGTGGGCGGAACCTCCGCCAGCACCAGCGGAGCCTCCGCCACTGAAGAAACCACAGAGAAGAGAAAGGAGTCGCGTGGGCTCAAGTGTACGAAGACCACCGGAGCTTCCGGTGCAAACACAGGAACCTCCGGTGCTGCGTGGGAGTGGAGAACGGTCAGATTGGGAAGGGGTATTTAAAGCCCTTCCTCTAACTCTTAAATGCCAAGCTTTTCCCACTCTCTCTCCTAGTCATTGATGAAAGCTTAAACCTCCTAGATACGGATGGCAATGGGTACCCATGACTCGCATACCCTGCAGGTAAAAACCCTATTAGGGGAAGGGTATGTGAAAAAATAATACCCATGGGTATGTAAGTGGGAAAATCTCGTACCCATCGGGTAGAGCGGGTAAGGGTATGGGTTCGTGTGATCCATACCCTTATACCCATGTACCCATCTTAATTTATGACAATTAGCATCTCACATATAATAACAACGATACTTTCTCCAAAAAAATATAATAACAATGATACATAACGATACATACTAATATTTTGGCCTTAATGCACCTACCTAGCTAAGCCGAACAACCCACCTGACCATGAAAAAATTTGTCCACCAAGCGTACATATAGGTATCAATTGTGACCTTAAAGTGTAAAAGTTTATGACTATGTTTGCTTGTTTTGTGACTGTATGTTGTTTATGCGCAAGTTGTGTTGTACAATGTGCTGGTATTTTAAATGCGCTAATGGTAAAAAAAACATTGAAATTTATGACAATTTTGAACTCAACGTGTTATGCTACAAACACAAGTATTATTTATCCGCGGGTACCCTTATACCCTGTCGGGTGACGGGTATGGAAAAAGTTATACCCGTCAAGGGTATGGGTACGGGTGGCGGGTAAGATCAGGGGAGACGGGTAAGGGGGGTGGCTCCACCCTTACCCATACCCTGCGGGTTCCATCCCTACTCCTAGATCTCTCTCTTCAACCACCCAATCACTCCATAACTTTGTGGAGAGCTAGAGGAGACCTAGATCCGTGATTCCACCAAAGGAATTTCAAATCCATCCACATATCCTAGTAGATCTAGAATCCTACTTGAGGCCTAGAAACCTTAGTAGATCTTGTGCCAGTAGCTTCCATCTTGTTGCAAAGAAGCTTCGGATTGTTTGAGACCCTCCATCCATCTTGTGGAGTGTCCTCAATCTCGTGTAAAGATTTGGTCAACGCCTTCAAGTCGATCTCATAGTGGAAACGAGAATCTTCCTCGCCGGAGAAGCTCAAGGAGAATAAGGTGTGCACAACCGTGCTATTGAGGAGCTCCTAGGTGGCTCCCCACCTTTCCAACGTAGACGTACTTCTCTTGAGAAAGAACTACGGGAAACATATCCCTGTCTCCTTGTTTACACTTGTGGTTTATCTTGTTACCTTTCGTTTTACTTCCGTTACGTATCTTATCTTGTATCACATAGGTTGCTCACCTAGTTGCACATCTAGAGACCTTGTTTTTACTTGTTTAGCCATAACTAAAGTGAAAAGAATAAAAATTGGTAGTCAACCTATTCAACTCCTCTAGTTGACCATAATGCACTTTCAGTAAGTATAATATGACACATTAGACCCGCTCAAATGTGCCGATTTGGCAGTTGGCACGGTAAATATAGAGATGCAAGTGGTCACTATTAGGTTAGTTTCCGACCTTCTTAGGTCAAGCAAACGAATTTTGGAATTTTAGTTTATTTGATTGAACTAGGTCGGATCGACGCATACCATAATAGTGGGTAACTTGCATTTGTAGATAGATGGATACCTTGGACCAACTCGCTAAAGGACTCACCGTGCCGCGGCGAGAAAGTGTGGTCGATTGTTTTAAGATTTAGTTGATCAGTGCTCACGGCTTTAAATCGTTCAATATATCTTCTATCCTCGTGGTCTAGAAGTATTTCTTTGAATCCATATTTGCGTCTCGTAGTCGTCAACTCTAGTGCATGGCACCATTAGCAGATATTCCTAGTCCATGTCTTCTACGGGAGTTTCCTTTACATGCGCTCAAGGTTACTCGAGTCGGTACGTGTAAGCAGAAGGTTTCATCGTCTTTATTTTTGGGAAAGCGCTGAGCGTCCTCCGGAGGATCCGGTGGAAAAATCCTCCGGCTCTTCCGTGCGACACGTGTCCACGTTTAGCCTCCAATCCGGAATTTGCTACTTTTGAAAAAAAAGGGTTCATTGAAATTCCAATTTTTCAGTAATGTAGCAATTTTTCAAATTCCTTCAAATCCCGCTTTTGCTACCGTGGAGAAAAAAAGTTCATAAAAATAAGGACTTTTCAGTAATGTAGAAAAAAAATTGACCGCATAAAAAATCAAAAGAACTCGTCGGGGAACTCGTAGCAAAAACTGTATACACGAAGGACAACTGGAGCAAAAATAAATGCTGACTTCGCCAGAGACATTACTAGAGATCTCGCCGGGAACAACGTAGCAAACACTTTGTACTATTATAGAAAAAAAATTATAGCAAAACTAATTTGTGCTATTGTAGGAAAACAAATGGTTTCGCCGAAGACATCGCCGGAGACTATTGCCGGAGACCTCGTAGCAAACAAATATACTACTATAGTAAAACTGGAGAACAATTATAGCAACAAATTATTCTATTATAGCGGTAACAGAACGAGAACTGGTAGTGACCGTGTCCATACTGTAGCATGAGTTGGGCCATAGGGAGCCAGACAAAAAAGCCCAACAATGAAGACCAGTGGTAAAATGGGCCTCTAATTAGTTGGGCCACGAAAAACTGGTTGGGAGCAACCCGTCTCTCCCAACCGGAGGATGTCCTCCGGAGGAAGACCACCGTTTTCCTTTTTTTTGTTTCTGCTTTGTTTCTTTTTTTTATTATGTTATAATAATTTTTCTAAAACATCATATAAAATATTTTTATTATGAAATACTCCCTCCGTTCCTAAATATAAGATGTTTTAGCCTTTTTCATATTCAAATATGTCTATATGTATCTAGACAATTTTTAGTATACATGTTCACTTATATTAGTGTGTATCTAGTCACCATGAGAAATAGCTAAAACATCTTATATTTAGGAACGGAGGGAGTAGTTTTTTAAAACGTAAAAAAAGTTAATTTGCACCATGTGAGGATTTATGTAAAAATCTAGTGCTGATAATGGGCCTATCTAGATTCGGCGATGTCAAAATAATTAAGGTGTTCTTGCCGTACCGCGATGCATGCTGTGAGGGGTGCCACTAGCAAAAGGCCTTCCTTTCGGAAGCTAACGGAAGGGAAAAACAAGCGCACGCGAGTGCGACACGTGGCGGGCGCATGTGCGAGGAACCGGACGGAGTGAGTACACACGTTTATTTTCAGATCTGTTTTTTCAAAACGAAATATCTTTAGAACCATAATTCGGAATTACAAACCGTTTTCATATTTGAGATCCACGCGTTGAGATCTTCAAAACTAGATCCCATGTTGATAGGTTTCGAGAAACTTTTTTTTTGAACTTTGTACACCCTATTGTTTATACTTTATACTTTCGGTAGCACGCACGCGCGTGTGTACACCATGTACACCATGTATATCTAGTAGCACGATGCTCGGCTTCGCCTCGATATAATTTTACGGCTCGGTTTCGCCTCGATAACCATTTATAAAGATCTTGAATGGGGTACATAGATCGTTGTGCGCATAGGTCGAATCGTGAATTGGTCGTAGTGCGTGCTACGGCTCGGCGTTGCCTCGTACTACCGCTCGGCTTCGCCTCGAACAAAACGCCTACGGCGTTCATCTAAAAGTACACACGTGTTGTATCTAAAATATATAAAAAAGTTGCTACTAAAAAGTATACAAACGTTGTATGTGAAAGTATAAAAAAATTGCTACTGAAAAGTATACAAACGTTGTTCTGAAAGTATAAAAAAATCTTACTGAAAGTATAAAGAAACTGTTCTGGAAAGTATAAAAAAAATGTTATTGAAAGTATTAAAAACTGTTCTGAAAAGAATAATTTTTTTTTACTAAAAGTATAGAAAAACTGATGTAGCCCACCGTATTCCACCAAGCACAACATCGATACGCAACAAGGTGAACTCACTCCTACCTCCGTACGTTTCCGGTGACTTGGTGAACGGTGCTCTACCTCATGAAATACCCCTCTACATGCATAGGTGGGATCACCACATGGAGACCCAAGATGGTGCCCAAGATGCTCAAGAACACATCCAAGAAGGTGCACATGAAGCTAGGGAAGAAGCAGGTGAAGACGGCGTCAAGTTCGGAGCTCCGAGGAGGAAGAACGGGGGAAAATGGTGCCTCCCGGCCTCACCCCCGGCCAGGCCGGCCTCCCCCTCCACCTCAGGCCGGACCCCTGGCCGAACGGGCCGGCCTCAAGGCCGGCCTAGCTCCCCCTACCCCGGCCTCAGGCCGGGCACCCCACAGAGGGGGCCGGCCTCAAGGCCGGCCTGGCCCCTTCCCACCCCGGCCCCAGGCGGCCTGGGCCTCCAGGCCAGCCTCTGCGCCCCACCCTGGCCCAGGCCGGGACCCAGGCCGGCCAGGCCGGCTCCCAGGCCGGGGTGGCCCCGAAATGCCCGGAATTGGTCCGTTTTTGCACCGTTTTGACCCCCGTTTCGACCCCGAGCTATATAAGGGACCCCGGTGGCTAGATCTAGGGATAGGAATAGTTTTGAGCATTGTTTTCGAGAGTTTCGGGCTTTGCCCTTGTATCCCTCTTTTGAGGTGACTCCTCTTATGAGGCCACTCCTATGTTGATGATGTTCATCTAGGATTGTATCAAGATCTCTCCAAGGAGCTACTCTCTCACATAGTGATTCTAGTAGCGCTTGCCAACCTTCCCCTTTTGGGCTTCTGTTGGATCGGTGGACCGGCCGGTAAGAGAAACGGTTTCAATTAGCGTGTTGTTGACTTGGGTTTGCGATCCCTCGTAGGCTTCACGAGTTATCTTCCCCCTTTTTGTGTTTCCGCGCGTTTGCCCTCGATTTCCCCTCGATTCCCCTCTCGTGTTCATCGTGTTCATCGCGTTCTTCGTGCGTTCTTCGTTCGTTCTTGTCGATTCGTGAAGATCGGGCCAACTTAGAGGACAACACCCTCATCATCTGGTATCCAGAGCTAGATTGACACGAATCCGACACCCCACCCCTCCCCTACCACCAATTTTTCTTCTATCCACCATAAATTCGAAAATTTGACCAAAAATAGCCGAAAGGGATTTCGACCGATCTCTTGTTTCGTTGAGTTTTTCGTGGTTTTGTTTCATAGATTTGTTGCCAAAAACCATTCCCCATCTTCCTATTCAGCCACAATTCTTGAATTTGTCCAAATTTTTTTTCTTGATTTGGGAGAAATTTCGAATTTGAGCAAAAATTTCAAAAAATCCTGCTCTTCGATTCTTGGACAGATTTTGTATCTTGTTTTTCTTTGTCGTCGTTGCTCCGATTTGAGTGAGGCAAGTTCCTACGCGTCGCCATCGACATCGCCTACGCATCTACATCATCGGATCCACACGACATCGACATCCACTGGCCGCAAGTCCGAGATCATCCACCGCATAGGTATAACTTGCTTCCACTTGAACTAACCCTTTCCTTTGTGTACCTTACCTACTTGGACTAGTTCTTTTACACCGCTTGGCATCGCATTGTGGCACCGAGAGTGCGAGTTTTGCGCTTGTGAGAGTCTAGCTACGAGTAGGCATTGGCATTTGGGAATCATCTCCGCATCATCACCCATCAAAAATCAAAAAAAAAAGAGAGGAGAAAGAGCAAAAGAAGCAAAAAGAGCCAAAAGAAGCAAAGATCGATGCCAATTGCTATCATTTGTAGGAACGCCTAGCTTTGAGTTGCACGAGAGAAGAGAGTGACCGGTTGCCACATTGCGAATCTTGTTGCCTCTTGTTAATTGCGGTTCGAGCTAGCGTCCCTCTTGCGTTGGTGTGGCATTGAGCTCTTCGATAGGTACATTTCGTCTCCGCTCGTCCATTGGCCGCTAACCCCATTTATCACTTGTGTGTGTGTGTTTTTCATTTCCACCATAGCATTTCCTCCACTAGGTTTGGTTTTCGTGCTAACTTTTCTTTGATTCTTCTCCACGTTTTACAACAACTTTTCTTTGGATTTGTCGTTTTCTCGCCACATTTCTAACCCATTGCCATCCACCCATAAGCCGAGTGTGTTTTGGAGCGTGTTTTTGGGATTTTTCGAACTCAAGTCACTTCATTCTCTTAGTCATCGGTTTCTCTTGGCTTGGTCCACTAGTTTCCAACATTTGCTAAAAGGTGAGGTTGAGCTCTTAGGTCCTCACACTCTATATATACACTTGCGCTTGTGACTAACCATGTATAGCGAGAGCGAAGACATTGGAGGCCATGACGACTATGATGAGTCCTTGATGGACCACGACGACTATAACGAGCAAGACATGGACCTCCACTCCTACGAGCATCACGTGGTGGACGACCACTACTCCGAGCCCGACATCGTGGATGACCACTACTACGAGCATGACATGGTGGATCACCCCCACTACTACGACCACGACGTCGAGCTCTACACCGATACTCCTCCCCGAGCATCATCGACATGGAGGAGTACCACCACCACCACGCCACCTTCGACTCCATGAGCTACATCGACATGAACCACTACCACAACAATGACACCTCAAGCTTGGATGACGAGATGGAGCCCTACTACACCGACAACGCATCCTCGAGCATGGCGGAGTTCTACACCGACAATGACTCCGACATGGACGAGCTCACCTACAAGCGCTTCCTCGCCAAACTTCGGTGGCCAAGACATCACATGTCCGATGGTTCATGCTCTCCACCATGAGCTTCAAGGAGAATGCCAAGGCCAACACAAGACAAATACCTTCAACCTCAAGATGGCGCCACGACAAGAAATCCGACAAGTTGGCAACGTCAAGATGGTCTCCTTCAACATCAAGACGGCGCCACAAGAAGGACATCCTCGAGGCTCCATCTAGCGAGAAGGCCAAGAAGCCAAGGCATCCAAATGACTTTCGGAGTCATCCCACACATGAGGTGCGGGAACGCCGCAAGCTTCGTCATCGACAAGCTTCCCGCTCTCATCACCACGCTCATCACCAAGACCGTCGCCATGATCACCATCGCCATATGGAAGAGAGTGGTACACCCACCTCACCGCTTCTTCCACCACAAGCTCCGCGACAACATTGGTTTGAGCATCGCTCGCCATCACCACTACCTCGACCTCGACACCGACAAGGCCGTGGTGACCCTCTTCAAGATCACCCTCTACGACCGGATATTCTTCATCATCCACCTTCTCCATGCTCGACTCATGACATTGGTCTAAATGGCTTCATGGATGGTGCTCGCCCACATTCAAGGCTTCCAAGGCAAAATGTGTGTCACCACCACAATGACCACCAAGACCAAGGCCATTATCAAGAAGGTGCTTCCGACATGGCTTCTAGTGAATGCCTCCCTCGACTCCACCACAATGCCCACCGGCGCCATCCTCTCCATCATGATCGCCATCGCCAAACCAATGAGGATGACCCATTTGAGCTTCCACCGCCTATCTTTGATGAACACCCAAATGAGAGAACTTCTCAACATCAAGCGAGTGTGAATGCTCCCTATGGCTTGTTTTTCCCCATCTTCGAGGAAGACCCCATTGAGCGCCACCATCGACAACAATCAAGTGGGATTGCTCAACATGCTACTTCACTTCCCATCTTTGATGAGGACCCCTATGAGCGCCCACTTCGACCACCACTAAGCAAGGATGCTATGAGCCTACTTTCCCCTCTCCTTCAAGATGAAGACCTCTTATGCCCCATTTGCAAGGGCCATGGTCACATAATGTGGGATTGCCAAGGCGGCGACCAAGATGGTGCATCCAATGGAGATGCTATCCATCATGCTTCTTCTCCCATATTGGATGAAGCACCACATCACCTAGGCCATGAAGACATTAACTTGAGCGCCGTTTGCCTCAATGTTACAAGGTGCAAGGACCATGAGCGTCACCATCCATATGAGGAATGGGAGCCTCCACCGCATCTTCACCAAGATTGTGCTTTCTACTCGCACCCCGCCTTCGACAAAGATCAAGAACATCCTCGCCATGGACACTATGATACCACTACCTCGTCAAGGCAAGAGGCGAGAGATACTTCTCCACCAACACCCAACCACAACTTCCATGAGCGACCAACTTTGAGGAAGTACAATGACCTTCATGATCAAGAGCATGAGCTTCCATCATCGCCACAAGCGCAACACCAACATCAAGAGTGTGAAGCTATTCCTCCCATGACACAAGATCAACATCACCATATGCATGAGGAGACCACTCTACCACTCTATGATGAAGACGTTGATGCATGTGACATTGTCAAAGAGGCTCATCCATTGCCATCATCTCTAAGGCATTCTTCTTCTTCGTCTCCAATGACACAAGTGGCAACTCCGACCATCGACAAGAGAGCTCCCAATGCTACCAATGAGATGATCTTGGTTGCCAACCAAAATGGTGACCATGCATACATGAGTGAAGGCCAATACTATGCCTTGCACCAACTAGCTCTCAATTCCTTGGACATGCCGACCAATGGTGACGAAAGCGTCTATTGCAATGAGGCCACGAACTCATCGCGAGTGTTGACACGAGTTCTTCAAGCCTATCCTCAAGATAAGGACCAACGATGCAACCTCTCTAGAGCCGGCGTCAATGGCCCATCTATCATTGATGGAGGTAATGACGAATTGGGTGAAACTCTCCGCTTGACTTCAAAGCATCTCATGCCAACCTCCACAAGGCCACGCTCAAGCCACCATTCTAGCCAAGGAAATCTTCTTCATCATCATCATCGACCATTTGAGGATGCTACAAGGCATGGCTTACACTACCACATCACGGAGATGTTGGAGCTTCCTTCGACACAAGCCATGACCCTACCTCCTCCTCCAAGAAAGCCACCCTTTCCACACTTGGAGATCAACCCAAGAGATGAGATGATCGACTCCTCCTCGCCACATGCTATGACACTACCGACTCCAAGCAATGCAACGACTTCGACAAACCCGCACACCTCTTGTGCCAAGACTTTGGAGCCTTCTAGTGTCCCCTCTCAAGCTTCTAGTGAGATGAGTGGTGAGAGAGAGATCCACCATCACGTGAGTGAGAGCCACAAGCCCATAATGAGTGGAAAAAGCATGAGTGTTCATAGAGGCCTCGCCTTGTTAGCCACCAAAAGTGAGATGCGAGTTGAGAGCAAAACCCCATGTGTGCTTATCGACACTAACGGCTTACCAACTTTCTCTCCATCTTTGTTGTCTATTTTGCAGAGATTTGGTGACCCTATCAAGCATCCTCGACATCATCGCCTTCTCCACATACAAGGCTCTCCACATCGCATGAACATCGACACCGACTTGAAGGGTTGGAAGGAGCACATTCCGCTCATCATGATCCACATGGAGATTGACAAGAGCTTCTACGACAAAGCATCCTCCATCCACACTCCTCAAGTCAAGATCTACACGGCGCGTCACAAGCACTTCGACATCAACGCCTTCTACGCCTACATACCACATGTCACGATGTGCATGGAGTTCGACAAGCGCATCCACGACAACGACTTCTACGCCTACAACCCTCATGTCAAGATGTACTTGGAGTTCCACATGCGCATCCCCGACAACGACTTTTCATCTACATCCCCTACGTCAAGATGTACTTGGAGTTCGACAAGCGCGTCAACGACAATGACTCCCACGACTACATACCAATTGTCAAGATGCACTTGGAGTTCGACAAGCGCGTCAACGACAATGATCGCCACGACTACACTCTACCGCTTCCGCAAGCTCATCCTCATCCACCCATGGAGGATCATGTCAAGATCGTCATCGTCTTTGGACCACACCCTCCACGAGCATACCTTGGCATGACCTTCGACAAGAGGCTCAACTTCAACGACTACACCGCCTCGCAAGATCCTCCTCAACCACCCAAGGAGGAACCTTTCATGATCTTCATCACCTTTGGACAACACCCCCTACGAGCCTACCGTCACATGATTTTCGACAAGCGGCTCAACTTCAACGACATCTTCGTCGTCAAGATTCCTTCTCCCGCTCACATATGGATGGAACGAGAGTCGAGGACGACTCTTTTTCAAGGGGGGGGAGATGATGTAGCCCACCGTATTCCACCAAGCACAACATCGATACGCAACAAGGTGAACTCACTCCTACCTCCGTACGTTTCCGGTGACTTGGTGAACGGTGCTCTACCTCATGAAATACCCCTCTACATGCATAGGTGGGATCACCACATGGAGACCCAAGATGGTGCCCAAGATGCTCAAGAACACATCCAAGAAGGTGCACATGAAGCTAGGGAAGAAGCAGGTGAAGACGGCGTCAAGTTCGGAGCTCCGAGGAGGAAGAACGGGGGAAAATGGTGCCTCCCGGCCTCACCCCCGGCCAGGCCGGCCTCCCCCTCCACCTCAGGCCGGACCCCTGGCCGAACGGGCCGGCCTCAAGGCCGGCCTAGCTCCCCCCACCCCGGCCTCAGGCCGGGCACCCCACAGAGGGGGCCGGCCTCAAGGCCGGCCTGGCCCCTTCCCACCCCGGCCCCAGGCCGGCCTGGGCCTCCAGGCCAGCCTCTGCGCCCCACCCTGGCCCCAGGCCGGGACCCAGGCCGGCCAGGCCGGCTCCCAGGCCGGGGTGGCCCCGAAATGCCCGGAATTGGTCCGTTTTTGCACCGTTTTGACCCCCGTTTCGACCCCGAGCTATATAAGGGACCCCGGTGGCTAGATCTAGGGATAGGAGTAGTTTTGAGCATTGTTTTCGAGAGTTTCGGGCTTTGCCCTTGTATCCCTCTTTTGAGGTGACTCCTCTTATGAGGCCACTCCTATGTTGATGATGTTCATCTAGGATTGTATCAAGATCTCTCCAAGGAGCTACTCTCTCACATAGTGATTCTAGTAGCGCTTGCCAACCTTCCCCTTTTGGGCTTCTGTTGGATCGGTGGACCGGCCGGTAAGAGAAACGGTTTCAATTAGCGTGTTGTTGACTTGGGTTTGCGATCCCTCGTAGGCTTCACGAGTTATCTTCCCCCTTTTTGTGTTTCCGCGCGTTTGCCCTCGATTTCCCCTCGATTCCCCTCTCGTGTTCATCGTGTTCATCGCGTTCTTCGTGCGTTCTTCGTTCGTTCTTGTCGATTCGTGAAGATCGGGCCAACTTAGAGGACAACACCCTCATCAAAAAATGTTCTCGAAAGTATACGCACGGTGTACCTAGATGTACATCCGCGTGGGTGTAGACATCCGCCTGGGTGTACGCAGGCCCTTCACTGGGTGTACACCCGTCTGAGTGTACAAAACGCGTGGGTGTATAAACTCCTGGGTGTACATCCGCATGTAACTGGGTGTACAACCGTTTGAGCGTACACCCGTGGTGCACGTGTGTGTACGTCAGCACATGCACTTGGGACATACTTCGTTCACTACACGTGGGCGTACAACCGTGTGTAACTGTGCGTACATCCGTGTTGTTTCTGTGCGTACAAAAAAAGTTTCTCAAAACCTATCAATATGGGATCTAGTTTTGAAGATCTCGACGTGTGAATCTGAAATATTAAAACGGTTCGTAATTTCGAAAAACGGTTCGCGAGATGTTTTATTTTGAAGAAACGATCTCGAAATAAATGCGTACCAATCCATCCTCTGTTCGCGCGTGGGAAAATGAAAACCCCCAAACTCTTTAGTGGCGACACTTGTCACGCATACGGACACCATGTGGAGGCTAGGAGGAAAGTTAGCGCGACACTTGTCGCGCCGACAGCGCGTGCGGATGACCTTCCGAAAGCCCGACTTTTTTCTAGTGATTTCGCGCCGTGAACATTGTATGGGATCTGCCCTACTGCACTTGCTTCTTTCGTTTACTGGGTGACATAGGAAACGGTCTGGCCTAATCAGTTTTGGTCTACAGGCCAATCAGTTTTTGTCTAAATGGGTTTCGCTTCAAACGAGTTTGGTAGGCCCATCCTAATTTGGGCTTCAGTAGCATAACGGTGCGATGCCTTCCCAATTCATTTCCTCCCTATTCTCAAAAAAAAAAAAATCATTTCCTACCTGTTAACTGTGTACCCTTTACTCTTTTCTGTGTAGCATAACAGTACTGTTTTCCTGTACTCAAAAAAAATCCTCCCTACGTACTGTTTTCCTGTACTACTATTAAAAGAGCAAACATATTCTTTGCTAAGTGCACCCAGAACCACGTACACAGGACAACAAAGACCAATTACTACCCCACGATCAGGCCCAAGAATTACATCTAACGGTCAACATAATAACTGGATCTCACCGGTGTACGTTTAGCAATTTTACTTGACAGACGAAAACTCTGCCATCCGGTGATCTGCATAAGCATGCTACTTGCAAAGAAAAAAAAAAGGTAAATACTAAATATCGTGGTCCGATATGGAACGAATCATCGGACCATACCCAAGCGGTCAATCTCGTCTCAATCAGACGCTCCCACTTTAATCCCCTCACATGGTTATTTCATTTTTTTCCTCCACCTTAATTAGGCATATATTGCTTCCCGAACATCTCGCTTAATTGAGCGAAAGCTCCCCCCAATTCTTTCGCTCCTATTCATCATCCCCAACCTCGCCTCCAACGATTTCTTCCATGAACGTGCAGCTCTCTTCCCCCCGCCTCGTTCGCTTTTTCCTCCACAACACCGCTTCCCGCGACATGGCTCGTATAGTGCTGACACGCATGGCACTCTGCCGCATCGAGAATTCCCTGGAACCGCGGCCGGTGGAAGTATCTGTCGGAGGCGGATAAAATCCGGATGAAGCGTCAACTTGTTGGCTGCTTCAATCGTTCATATCATCCGTATCGATTCATCCTAGTACAACACTATTCCGGTAAGTAGATAAAAGCAATGAAAAAGATCCCAATCAGTGACCGTTTTCTTCAAATGGTTAATCAACCATATAGTTCGGGAGAAGGTGTTTGCATACGATCTGTGTCCAAATGTGCTAATATTTTTTCATTTTAGAAGATACAATCTCTTTTTTTCCCTAGATCTTAACGCCCTAATTTTTTTATGTGCTTCCATATAATGTATGCTATGCTTTGTGAGGATGATGCACATGCTTCCTTGTCGGAATGCAGTGTTCATGTAGCATTAATCTGAAATTACTAGTATTTACTATTTAGATAGTGTATATGAAGTTTCTATGCGTCTGACATAGATGATCTTTGTTGAGGTACCACTAATATAATAGATGGTGTGTGGAAATTTTGTGCTTCTAATAAAGATGATTTATATTGAGATATGATTAATCTCTCGCTTCGAAGTATCCATGCTTCATATGTATACAACTTGTATATGTTTTCATGGGTCCATATTGTTTGGCGTATATAACCATGCTTCTTTCTTTTTGAATTTCGTTATTTTCATTTTTAGTACCATTGCAATTAAATATTTCCCTCACGCTAGTAGTTATGCTTGATGTTTCAAAGCTCCTATGTGGCACTGGTTATGCTGAGATAACATCAATTTATGCTTCCAAAGCATGCAGGGATGTGTTTCTTCCTCAGTATTTATCAATAGAACTATGGCTCTACATTTCTCATATCTATTGCTCATGAATATGCCCAACATATTCCACATTAGCCTTTCCCCAATGGCTGCTACGACGTTGGCCATGAGCACGTCGATGTCGAGATTATGTTGGTCAAGGTTTCCTATTTGAAGCACCACCACGGGGAACAACGACTTATTCGCACACTCAGAACGGTCTGGTGTCCTAGCTAGTACTCCCTCCGTTCAATAATAGATGACTTCACTTTCTCTATATATGGATGTATCTAGACATGTTTTAGTTTTAGATACATCCATATATAGACAAATGCAAGTCATCTATTGTTGAACGGAGGGAGTACCTTGTTGCACTTCACTAGTGGATGTAGGCACTCCAAGAGGCAGGGAGGATTACCAAGAATGGCTTGAGCTATATGGTGAAGGTCATTGACGAACCTCTCATGTTCCCCGTCGACGCGGTGAGCCGCCGCCATGAGAGGTGGACAGCGGGCATTATGTCAGACGACACAAACCTGTGTATGGTTCATACTGTGTGTATATATATGCAAATTCTAATATTATTGAGAGCAAACGCAACTTTATTTTGACGCAAATTTTATCCTCTGTAGGAAGCAATGATGACCGTTCCTAGAAAAATACAATTTCATCTGGAAGAAAAGTACATGGATCTTATGGACCAAATGTTGATAGAGTAAATGTTTATTACATTGGAAGATTGGAAGCAAAAATTATCATCTTTGTTCGTGCTTCGACTATCCGAAATTTGAGATCCACAATGTCTTAACAAAAAAGTTCTACGAAGTTACATGTGACATGCTTGAGTCTATAACATAAGATGTTCCTGTCACATTGCTTCAAAGTTATATTTGACATGCTTCAAACATAAATACAATATGTTTCTCTACCGTACATACGTGTTTTTTTTCCTTGTGAGACTGAGGCTAATAAATAAATCTCTAGAGAGAATCTTAGTCTCAAACGTCTTCTAATCGAACGGGAAGCAAACTATATTATTGTTGGAAACAAATCGTCTTTCCCGAGGAAGCATAATGTATACGTGAAAGCAACTACAATAACCGGTGTCCTTACAATATAGAAATAGTTTTCTAGAAAGTATGAACACATCGGAAGCTATTGCTAGTAACAAATTCCACTTATTTGGTGGCTGTAATTAGTTTCGACGTGATTTCAGGAGTAGTTTTAGGAAGCAGACGTGCAAACTGGCAACGTATGCACATGCTTTTTTTTTTTTTTTTTTTTGAAATATACGTATGCACATGCTTTAGTGGGCCATAATCAGACGGTTCAGAGAAAAAGAATCCTAGGGCCCTGGATTGGTCCGACGGGAAGCTAGGAATCGGCATCCGATTCCTAGTGGTCGCCAAAAAAAAAAGGAATGGGAAACAGCAAAGCACACGGGAAGGCACAATTAATGGAAATGGACTCAATCTGCCCCTTCATGTTCGCCATCCCTAGATGCAGCGGCGGCTGCGCAGGTTTCCCATCATCCCTTCCGTCTTCATCTTCTCCGGTGCCGGTCGCCTCGGCCCCAACCGCACACATGTCCTCTCTCCATGTCCAAGTCTCACCCTCTCTCTTCCTATGTGCAGCAACGCGCGTCTGGCGACGGAGGATGAAGGTGACCTCCACTGCGAGTCGTCGATCCCTGGTAATGGAGCAGCGGCAGCGCAGCTTCTCCGCATCCCTTCTGTCTTCATCCTTCTCAGGCGTCGGCCGCCTTGGCTCCCAATCGCACCATGTCCTCTCCTTTTCGAGTCTCACCATCTCTCTTCTCTGCAGTAGTGCACGGTTGGCGACCTCCACGGCGAGCCATCGACCCCAGCGCCCCGTCCACCCAAGGTATGGGGCAAGGTTGCTTATTATGACCTCTTTTCAGCATGTATTGAATCATCCAAGTTATAAAATTCTTTAATCCTCTTTTAGTGAAGTATTTGCAATGCTCTGTAACCAAACTTGTACTCTTGTTTCCATTAGAACATCGATTTTTTTTTCCTGTGTATAGACAGGAAGCCACATGTTTACACGTTCTTCGGTATCTTTTATCTTCAGGCTGTGAGTTTTGGGTTGCTATGTTAATTTCTTTCTTTCTTTTCATTTATGTGGATTGAGAAGATCAGGCCGAGGATGTGGATCCTGCAAGCCCTGGTTATGAAAAGGGCTATGTTTAGCTGTGGTTGACGCTTAATGAGGTGTCTGCGACAGGGCGATGACTGTATGATTTAATCTCCATGAGCAGTTCAATGTCATTATGTATAACGAGTTACCGGCACATGTGAAGTTTAAAATACGAGATCAGGTATGTGCTTACTGCAACTATCTTGCGACCTGAGAAATAAGGAAGCAGATTGCAAACATCAAAGTTGTATATTCATACTCACGATCAACCATTAACCTGAGGTGAGATTTTAACTTTGGTCGGCTTTCAGGCTATTAGCATATTTCAAGTTTCAGGTTAGAAATGCCTGTTGTTTACTGTTATATAATGTAAATCTTACGGAGCTCAACTTTGTCAAATAAGAGGCTTATATCTGAACTGAGATAGCTTCATTTGTAGCTTCCACAAACTCAACTATATTGTGCGTATGAAAGCTTCATGTCGGATATAGGCATATAGAAGAATACTTGCCAAATTAATTAAAACTGGTCTAAAGTTTGAAGTTGAGATTGTGAGTGGCATATTAATTCCAACAAAATCAGACCCATCATCTATGTGATGTAACAACAAATTGTGTACTGTGATTTTTACGTACTAATAGCAAAATTGACTGTACACAAGTGAAGCTAAACTTCTGAAGCTTCCATTATAGGCATTTAATATTTAGGTGAGTAGTTTATATCAAATTAAAATGCGTGAATAACAATTTGCCTAACTTATCATCTAATTGTCACGACATGCATCTAGATATACCCGGAAGGGATTCACTTCATAATTCCATGGCATGAAAACCAACCATTCATCCAATAAAAAAAAAACCCAACCATTCATGATGTCCGCAGTCTTGTTAAGTGTACTTCTGCTAGCAAGGATCTCGAGATTGTAAGTGTAATTCATTCATATATTGTATTTTTCTCATTCTCTGGCTTTTGTAATTTTTTTTTTGTCTAAATCGTTGTGTAATTTCCATCGTCTGTCATCTCCGAAGAGCAATCGAGTGGGGGCACCACAAGTGGAAGACCAACTATGCCATAGTTGCAGAAGGTGACCCGCCTGGTGACACAAGCAGCTCCATAAGTGTCGTCTGCCGCTCCTCGGTGCGCCTGCAGCGTGAAAGAAAAACCACGAGACATATGCCAAGGGAGAGAGCTCTGGTGCCTCCTTGAGTCCAGTGTCATCCCGCTTAAGCCATCACTTGTGGAGCTGGATCTAGGTCTGCTCATAGGCATAGCATCTGCCAGCTTTACGGTAGGCGCAGGCGGAGGTTACTCCGGCAACACCAATGCTAGGAACAAGAATGCTTACATTCAAACCTTCAGGTTATCTTCCTCTTTATATGCAAGCATAGTGGGATTGTCGTTGGTTTATAGTACAATCCGAGGAGACAAGCCACAGAAGATTCATAACTTGGTTTATGTCGAGAGAAAGAGTTAGGAATTGAATGCACTTCTTAATTTTCATCTTATGTTATATGCTGCACATGATTTCCTCGGTGTTCTCTTACAAAAGTCTAACCTTGTTAATGTAAATTAATCAACGCAATTCTAACTTGTACTGGTTTTGAACATGCACTGATGGGTTTACACTTGCGTGTTTTTCTTGGTTCGGGCCTCCAAGGGGAGCACAAGGGGGTTATGTTACTGTTGAAAATTTATTACATTACTTTCGTATAATTTACTAACAATCAAGCATGAAATCTATCAAGATGTTAGACTTCAACTAACCTTTTTCTTTGTTCCTTATCCATTATATTCAAAATTCATATCGAAATTGTCGCGTTTGCATATTTTTGGGTGCCTTTCCTTTAGGTCATAAAGTATTGATGTATCAATATTTTTTTACAAGACATGTTTTCCCTTATTTTGTGTAGAACAAAAAAAACTATGGAAATTTGCAAAAACTATTGCATTAAGACGTGCGTGCACGTGCACACTAACTAGTTTGTATGAAAGGAACCATTGGGCAGCTTGGGCGCCAGGTTTTAGTCGGTGTGTATTCATCTCTCTCAACGCAATATACAAACGGGAAAACTGCCCGAAATAAAAAAAAATCGGGGCATATACAATGCGGTGACGTTAGCTTTCCCTTATGGATGTCATGTAGAATTTTTGTTTAGCTGAAGAAGCGAGAATTAACGAAGATAGAGTTTGGCTTCCCGTAGCTAAGGGCATCTCCAGCCGTCTCCCAGAGCCCCCCCCCCCCTCCCCAAGCGGCGTTTTTCGCGCCGAAAACTCACCAGTCGCCCCCCAGGATTCGGTTTAGCGCCGCTTTTCGCCGTTTCGCGCCGCCGAACCCAGCCCAAACCCAGCGCGCTGGGTTCGGCTTGGAGGGGCGAAATGCGTGCGTGGGCCAGAGCTGTCGGTGACGGAAGACGATTTTCCTCCATTTTTCGGCGGTTCCCTTCACTTCCCTCCCCCTACATGTACCTCTCCCCCACTTCATTCTCGCCATTTGCCCCCCCCCCGAGATCTAGACGCCATGGCTCCCGCCCGATTCACACGACCCCGCGCCGCCGCCGCCGCCGCTGTAGCCATTCCCGCGACCTCCGAGCTCGGCAAAAAACCGCGCAAGCCGAGAGCGCTGAAGGAGAAGCCGCCCGGCATGACCAACAAGGACTGGATCTCCAAGAAGACACGCCTGGCAACGACCAACGTCAAGCGTCGGGGGAGGGAGGCGGCGCAGCGGCAGAGGCAGTTGATGGCGCAGCTACAGGCAGAGGAGCAGGCCACCGCCGAGAAAGAGGAGGAGGAGGATGAGGAGGCGCTGGATGAGCCGCCTACTCCGGTTGCATCCACGACACCGCTCGCCAAGCAGAAGACCGGCTTCGGCCCCATCTTCGCCGGATGGAAGAAGTTGCCATCGCCGTCACCACGTCCGTCACCGCACCCGACGCCTGCGTGGTTCGTCGAAGGTGACCCCCTGGGCGGTTTCAACCCCAACCTCACCTTCCCCTACCATCCGCCGATGATGTATGGCGCCTTGCCGGGCTACGCAGCTTCCCCGTCCCACCTCCGTGCGATCATGGCCGGGCTGCAGACCCAGGACAACAGCTACATGGACGAGATCATCGTGGCCGGCTCGATGGCGGCGGCGGCGAGCCCGGGCTTCCTCGATCACAGCGGGGAGTTTTTCGCGCAGGGAGGCGGTGACTACGGAGAAGGATGCTCTACCGGCACGCAGGCGACGGAGGCGCAGGGCGGCGATGACAAGATCGACGAGACGCCGCTAGCACCAGAGGGGGCAGATCCGGCCGAGGATGGCCGAAAGCGCCGTGGTCCTCGCCGTCCCCGCAAGGAACCCAAGGCAGTTCCCTCGCCCCTCATCGAACCTCGCATCAAGTGGGCGCACAGAGAGGATGTCCTCCTCGCCAAGGCGTGGAAGACGATCAACATGGACCCGATCGTCGGCGCCAACCAGCACGTCGACAACTACTGGAAGCGGGTGAAGACTGCCTACGACGAGCGCCGGATGATCGACCCCTACTTCGTCTCATGCGTCACCGACCGTGGCAAGAAGGCCATGGCGAACCATTGGGCGAACATCCATACCTCCTGCAACAAGTGGCATGGCATCCAGGAGGAGATCGCGATGAGGCCGTAGAGCGGCGCCAACCGTGAGATGGAGCTCGTCCGGATGCTCGAGGCGTACAAGAACGACGAGGGCTCCGACTTCAAGTTCCTCCACGTCTTCGTCGTCATCGAGGGGTGCGAGAAGTGGGCGGAGGTGTGGCGGTCGATCGGCAAGGGCAAGGAGTACGTCCCCGACGCGGTGGCTGCATGTGCGTCCGAAGGACGTCCGCCGATGGGCCACAAGAAAGCCAAGTTGGCAAGGGACGGCGCACCGGCAGCGGCAAAGCTCCAGGCGTCCATCGAGACCTGCATCGCCGACGCCCAGGCCCAGGCCGGCAAGAGGGAGGAGATCGCCAAGCAGAGATGGGCGGCGCTCATGGCCAACTCCCAGGTCAAGATCGACCTTTTCAGGACTCGCACCGCGGCGAAGAAGAGGAACAACGACCTCGCCTTCCTCACGGGGGGCGACCCGGCCGCGATGACTCCCGAGGTGAGAGCTTGGTTCCTGGCGCAGTGCACCCTCATCCTGAGCGACATCAGCCCGGCTCCGGCCCCGACCACGTCGTCTGGTGGCACGAGCTACGGCACCGCGCCGACGAGCACGCACATCGACCTGGAGGATGCAGCGCCCGTCGTCGACAAGGATGCCGCGCCCGCCGTCGACCTAGAGGATGCACCTCCCGTCATCGACCTGGATGATGCTGCGCCGAGCTCGGCACCTGCTCCGACACCGGCCGACGCCTCTGCCTGATCGCCCACCTGTGCCCACGCCGCGCGCGCCCGACTGTGATTCGATCTAGAATATTTGATCGCCCACCTGTGGCTTTTTTTGTAATATGATTTCCCAAACTATGGCTGCCGTGATCGCCGAACTCGGGCTCTATTTTTTGGGGCGGGAAGAGGAACTTTCAAATGTTATCGTCGTTCTGTTTTTCTGGGTTGCCGAACGACTGGTAAAATCGCCCCCCCTAGGTTTTGGTGCGGGGCGGCGTTATCGCTAAAAAGCGCCGAACTGAAACCTGGAGGGTCCGAACGGCTGCAGATGCCCTAAGGGGTGGTTCCTTAATAATTAAGGGAAGACTATTTGCTCCATTATATTTCTTCACTTATTAACATAATTTTACACGAAAATTTAATTCATTCTCATTAATTGTTAGAGATGATAATAAGAGAAAGACTAATATTTATTTGTTTTTTGGGATGACGTGGAGGGTTAAGAGAGACTTCTCTACCTACATGCCCTTAAGGCTGCTCATAGTGGAGAGTAACTAAGAGTAGTAACATGATGTTATTACTAGTCTATATTACTATCTCCATCGTGGGGGTAACGTACATGTGGTGTCATGCAAACAATCATTTATTATGTTTGTAGACACATAGTGCATTGAAATATGTGATATGATGGTAACTACTCCCTCCATCCTGTTGTATAAGGCACACTTAGCAAAACTCTTGGACCAAGGTGCTATTTGATTGGGGATAAAACCTTGCATGCATTGGTGGGAAATGCATCCAACCACTAATTGAGAGGGAGTTAATGCGATTTGTGCCTAGGAGGAGGGTTATGGGACAAAATGGTTTTGGGATTATGCCCTATACACCAGGACGGAGGGAGTAGCTATGTTAGCACCACCATCTCTCTCCACGTTAATTACTTGTCACGTCAGATTTTTTGCCTACGTGGCGTTGATATTATTGCTTAGTTACTCTCCACTATGACTAGTCTAAAGCATCAGGAAATAATAATTATATATCGGAAAGTTCATTGACTGTCGATTTTCGAGCTGACGCGCAGAGATCGTTCCCTCCCGCTCGTGCTCCAGCCTACACCCAGTCGTGCTGCGCTCGTTCTCAAGCTCTCCGGCCTGCCTCCCGAGCAGACCAGGCTCGAGCTCACCACCGCGGCGACTCGCCGCTGCCGCGACCCTCCTCAGCTCGTCCTCACCATTCCTCGCTCACCGCCCGAGCGTCGCCTCATCTGTGCTCACGCCACTGCGGCCACCGGCCGGCGCTAGCACGCCCGAGCTCCCGGCTCCGTTGACCACAGTTGCCAGCAATGTGGTTCCCGCATGTCTGATTCCTCCCAACCGGCCACCCACGCCTGCCCCCTCCAACAACATTTTGGTTGCTGATGTTACTGGGTAGGCACCTGCCTTATTCATTCCGATGTGGGTGTTTTGTTCCTGTCACTAGCCGGCCACTTGTCCTTGATTGCAGGGAGAACAAATTTAACAAGGTACTCCCTACTTTTGGCCTTGTCAACTTCGTTGCAGGGTTTGAGCTCCCATTCTCCCTTGTCCCTATTGGAAACAAAAGAATTTATACAATGTAAAAATATAAACAACCATAACGTTTTGAATGTAGAATAACTAAACCAGACATACCTATTAGGACTTTTCTTTTGTGCTTGAACCCACTCAACATAAACCCAAACGCCTATCTTCCCATCGAACGTACAATTACCTTCGGCATCATATCTTGGTCTTGCCATCACGGAAACAAACATAATTTTCTGAATATGACCCTTGTTCTTTGTCTCCCTCTTGGGGGCTTCCTCCCTGTTGCTCAAATATACATTTTCAGTCCTCCTAATCCTATAGAACCACTTCTCATCGTAATGGCAAACATTGAAACCTGCCTTCATTGTGGGAACATCATCAAAGGTAGAAGGCTCAACTTGATGTATAGCATACACCAAACGTTGCTTTTGGTTCTCTTTTGTCAACATGGGTTTCACATCACTTGTCACCCTTCTGATTTTGTCGAGACAACGTAGTAGTTTTCATAGACGGGGGTGCCATGAGACTACGGTAGAGACGTGGGGTAACGGGATCGCGTGGTGGACAGTGAACACAGGATTTACCCAGGTTCGGTACGTCGTGACAGTACGACGTGCCTACTCCTGCCCTCTCACTTATCAGGACCAAAGCCTGTGTATAAAATTACAATGTGAGGTTTAGATCTAGCTATTCGCAGAGGATCAACTTCCCGGCGAGTTAGCCTATAGCTTCTTCTCTGTTATCCGTTATCAAACTTATCTCCCGTCCGGCTTTATATAATAGCCGGATTAGGGCTTACAGAATAGGAAACCTAGAAGACTACGGTAACTATAACTTGGAAAGTAAGGAATCCGTCTTCTCCTCCAAGCCAGATCACGTGGGCCGTGATCCGGGTCCTTCTAGAATCCGGCTTCTGTGCGTCGGGTTACTGGGCCGCCCAATGAACCACAGCCCACTACCGCTTGGGCCACCCTGGTAATCCGGCACTTTGACTACCATCTTATATACCCCTATTTGGTATATATCCGACAGTAGCCCCCAAGAAGGATTAAAACTCTGATTCGCCGTCTTTCGCCAAATGTTCTTTGTCCGAGAAATTTCGATCAGCAGTCTTGATTCTTCTTATTCTTCTTTGAAAGGAGATGGTAACATGAAACTCGGAATCCTGAAAATCCGGCTTTTCTATCGCGATCCTTCGCGGAGAAGGAACTTCCTACGTCAACGCTTGAGTCACGCTGATGTAAGGGACGTTTGGGTTTCACGCGGGAAACTCAGTAACGTATCTCTGACAGATTCTCACGGGAAACGAGGAGATAGCCATCATTACCCTGTCGTTTCATTTCCCGGATTTTCCGGCGAGTGACACGCGTTGATCATCCAACGGTCAAAATAGCCGTTGGCACGTATCTTGACGGATTTCCGGCTATAAGTAGTCGTCTTCGTCCTCGCTGAAATCCTTCCGCTCTCTCACTCTCCACGCCATTGCTGCGCACAAGCACTCAAGCGAAGAACCGTTCCCGAGCGCACACCGCACCCAGGGCATCACCGGAGACGAAACGCGCCGCCACCTAATGGCATCCTCACCGCCTTCTCCCGCTCACTCCGCCGCGCACACCATCGAAGACATCATCAACGACTTAGATCCAGAGCTAGACTCCCCGACGCACGCCGGCGGCGAGCCGGAAAAGACCGCGGCTTCTGCGGCGGACGGAGGAGATATTTCCGCCGCCGCGAACTTTGCGGGCTCGAGCTCCGCGCCTTCCCCAACGTTCGCTCCCGAGACGGCGGAGGAGAAGTGTCGTGGGATAATCACGGCAGATGTTACCTGGGGTAACTGATCTTGGGGCAAGTCGACACAGGTATTCGGGAGAGGGTTTAGCTCGTGGGAAAACATGGCGAAAAGCAATCTAAGAACCAGAGAGCAACTCGCCGGCTCTCGATATTATTATACTGGATACTCGATAACAGGTATTACAATATGACTTGAATCTCTCTCAGGCGAAGCCTAGGGGTTGGTTTATATAGTACTCATATCCCCTTTGACTTGCCATACAAAGCGCTCCTTGAGTCCTACTCGAATTCTACATACGTATCCTAGCTTTCCTTATCGTAACCCACAATCCGGGTTACGATCCTTACAAGCCCTGGGCCTTCCGGAAGCTTCTGCGTCCTTAGCCGGATTTGGTCCATACGCCGTTTGGGCCGGATTACACCTGAGTTGGCATACCGGGTTACTATCCCCTCATCAGTAGTCCCCAGAATAGCTTGGGCTTCCAAGACTTACTCTTCGAAGCGCTGGCTATTCCCTACAGAAATATTAGATGCAAACACATGAGGATTAAGACGCAGCGCGTCTATGAATAGCCGCGACTGGCGCCAAGGAAGCCAGGTGAAAACCCGGCTCTTCTTTTTAGGTTCTTCCTTAATCTCTCAAACTTAAATCTCAATAGGAAACTCCATGACTCCACATCCTTCTTGATAACTACCGCTGATACAGGGAAGGCAATTTTCCCTTCCTTTTTCTCTGGATCATATTGGCCTGCGCATAAAATGTGCCTTTCAAATTTCGAAGCCACCAATTACTCCGCATTCCCCGGGTCTCGACCGTTAGGCTAAGCCTTTCCACCCGGACGGTTATAAATAAAGACCAATGAGCAAATCCAACTCTTAACGGCTCATTTCCCCCATTCCACTTCTTCCCAAGCTCGAGCTCGCAGAGTACCACCACGGGAGCCCCACGCATCTCGCCGGAGCCCATCCGACTTCGTTTGCGCTCCGCCACCGCACGAACCGCTCCAGCTCCCGAATCCGCCGTCAAGCCTCCGATTCGCCGGCCAACGGTCACGAAAGGGCACGAATCTTGCGCTATCTGTCTCCGCAAGGCCTTACTCCAATCCTCTTCGGTGAGTTCCTTACATCCTCCAGCTTATTCTCGCAGTTTCTTAGTTCTTCCTCAGATTGGATCTGAATCGAGCGGTCCGCGATTTCTCGGGCTGCGCCAGATTAACTCACCGGTTTCCACTATAACCGCTCCCATAGATAGGATTTATAGCTTGTATTGCTCCCCTAACTCCAGTAATCACTAATTTGGTCACAAATTTAGAAATAAGATCCCAGTTTAGGCTCGGGCCATCTAGAGTTTCCGCCTTTGTTCTCCCTCCTCAGAAAATCTTACTTCTCCGGCTCATTCGCAGATAGCATGCGTATAAGTATTCCCCTAGCTTCTCCAAACATTTGCTTTTGCGGAAAGTTCTTTGGGTTTTGTAGAGTCACTTGACACCCGGACAAACCATACTTGACCCGGCGAGGCAATAGCCGGATTATGTTTAAATTGCCGATAGCTGCTTACCTGCTAACTTCCAAGTTTTTGTTTCTTACGTCCTTTTCTTCAATGTTTTACCAGGTCAATCCCATGGCGCCCAAGAGGCAGGGGAAACAGCCGGCTAAGGCTAAATCCACAAACGCCATTTCAGCCAACTGGGGGAAGTCCTCCGTCACCAAGACCAAACTGGAGGAATTGGTAGAGCTTGGAATCCTACCTCCACAGGAATCCATCCGCTGGAGAGCACCTGGCAACGAAACCCGGCCTTCTCCAGCCACGGATGAGGTAATATGCTTCGTTGAACACGTGACCCGGGGCTTCAGGCCTCCGGGTCACCCCTTCTTCCGTGACGTCTTAGACCACTACAAACTCCGTATCTTTGATATAGGCCCGAACTCCATTTTAAACATCTCCCATTTTATCGTTCTTTCCGAGTCTTACTTGTGCACTCCGCCAAGTCTGGCTCTTTTTGTCGAACTTTTCCAGTGCAAGCCGTGTCGCGAAAGCGGCGACGGCGCACTTCTTACTTGCGGCGGGGTTTCTATCCAGCGCCGCAAGAACTCCCTCATGCCCCCCATTTCTCTCAATTCTCACGTAAAGCACTGGCAGCTTTCTTACTTCTACTGCCAAGATACCTCTCCACCCGGCGAAAAGAAGTTGCCGGGTTACTCGGAGGGTCAACTTGACATCTCCGAGTCTTTCAACGCCTTCGCCTGTGACTCGGACAGGGAGGCGATTTTGCCTTCGTTAGCTAGGATCTCCATCTTGTCCGCCCGAGGCCTCGTCGGGCTAAACCTGGTGAAGGCCTGGGTTAGCTTCCGCATTCAGCCGAACTCCATTCGTGAGAAGCTGATGTGTGAATACTCGGGTCAAACCACGGACCCCATCCGATACTCCCTAACACCCTTGCTCCTAGCGATATGAACAAGATGATCAAAGGTTTTTTAACGGAGAAGCTCGAGGTGATCCGGGGCATAGCCGGATTAGAACCTTTCACCCTCGAGAATCCAGCCCCCGCAGTGAGTCTTTCTATCTTTCGATTTTGACTTCCAGCAGCTTACTTTTATTTGCTTCTCTTGGCTCGATATTAATCACTATCCTGGCGTCTTCTCCTCAGGCCGATGATGACTTTTGGAAGGTCGACACCTCTCCTAGTTCCGAAGATATGGAGGAGGAAGATGATGCCGCCAACTCGGATGAAGGTGCATATTCAATCCCTTACGCGTATTAAATCCCACCTTTTCTTCTTCCTTATGCCATAACTCGGATACTTTTCAGAACGAGAAGGCCAAAACGAAGAAGAAGACAGCAGGGACAAGTCCGCCAGCGAGGAGGAAGAGCCGGAACCGACCCAAAGCCGGAACAAAGAGGAAATCTCAAAGGATAGCCCTCCAGGTTTTTATTTCATCTCCCTACTCCTTGTTTTTTTGTTCCCATAACCTTACTCCGGGGCTAACCCCGTTTTCTCCCCTTTGATCATAACTGAAGGAGCCACCCACGACTAGACGCCGCATAACCCGGAACCATCCGGGTAGCGAGACCCTTAACCCGGTCGCTTCGCCGCCCCGGTTCAACACCCTGGTATTCATCGTAAACACAATTTCTTTCCGGGTTAACCTTGACAACGTAACCTCAAACCTTTCCTGCCTTTTTTCAGTCTCTTCCGGGTCTAGCGGCAGCTCCCCCTCGGACTTCCCGGTGAACACCGGGTAAACTTCTTTCCTTGTCATTATGCCAAACTTTTACCACTTTTTTCACAACCAAAGACTAACTGCATCCTTGCACCTTCTGCAGAGCCACAGTTGTCATTAGCGACGATGAGGGCACGGAAACTGAGGTCCGAGTCGAGAATAGGCCGGCTAACGACGCTGGTGACGAGCAAGCGTCGCCGCCGGAGCTGGCTAAGCATGACGCCGGGTATCCCATTGCTTCGCACGCAGGCGAGGAAGGAACGGGAGCAGCTTCGAGCGCGGGAGGGGGACCAAACTCCGATATTCGGATAACCCGGGTGCCACCTCCTGTTACAAGAAATGCTCCTTTTTCCACTTTTCAGGTACCCGAGCCATCTAACTCGGATAACGCTGACTTTAACCAGCTGATGAGCGCTCTTCTCTCCATGAAAGCTTCAGAAGGGACTGTTTTAGAACGTATAGCTGCAGCACGTCAGGTAACTTTCACTTGATACTCCTTATTATACAACTAGTCCCCAAGTTCCGAGTATAATTTTTGCAATTATTCTCGGTACTTTGCATAATATTTTTTCGGTAATCATTTTCTCGAAGGAAATGCTCTCGTGATATCCGGCTTACAGCTTTGCCCGGTCATTGCAGGCAGAGATTACTCAGTCAGATGAAGCGTTACTTAAGGCTGAGCAGCTCTTACAGGCTGAAGTAGAGCGTAGGGAGACCCTTGAAGCGGAGGTAAAGACTCTGAAAAAAGATGTCTCCACTTACAAGAAGAAGTACAACGCTGCCCAATCGTCGCTGAATAACTTGTCGGCTCAGATCACGGACACTTACCGCATCTTACTGAGTAAGTTTTTATTTGCCGTTAACTTACGTATTTCTACCATGCCGTTGTAATAATCAAGATTACTGATATGCCTTTGTGTTGTTCGATTTTAGGTGCCACCTTGCTACTCCGGAGGAGAATGCCATTACTCAGGCTAAGACTTTGAAGACTGTGCTTCGGACATTTTTTGCCGGCACTAAACTTTTACTTGATGCTATCATGTGGCCTTCTGAGGTATACCCGGGAGAAGATAATCTTATGCAGGCCTTCTCAACGGTGCCTGGGTGGATTGAGATAATGAAGCGCTCAGCTTGCCGGATTGGAATGACCCGGGCCCTTACACTGGCGAAGCTTATTTTCCTAAGCTTGACCCACCAAGGTAAACATCGGGTTTCCAGAATTCAAAGCTGACGGGTCCAAGTTTGAGCCAAGGACTTCAAAGATATTCAACGTGCTGTACGCTCCTCAGCCACTACCTTGGCCGACAAAATGGAACTGGACAAGATCATGAGTTCTTATGACGCTGAGGGCAAAGTTATTTTGGTGGATGCACCTCCTCCTTTTGATATGGTGGAAAGATGGTCGACTGACCTGGCCAGGAGGAAAGAAGAGGCCGCAAAGAGAGAAGCAGAGCTAGGCGCAGAGCCGTCCACCTCTACACCGGCCGTGCCTCCGCCTGTCCGTCCAGATGTGAAGAGCCCGAGCAAGACTACTGACAAGGCCAAGGAGCAAGTCCAAGATCTAGACCCGGAAGATCGCTCTCAGGATGCCGAGTAGGATGCTACTAGTGCTTTTCGTTTTCTTAAGACTGATATGATTTTTGCGGTGCGCCTGTGCGCCACTGATACTGATACTACGCCTGTACGCTTGTTAATTCATGATAACTCTTTGCCTTCCTGGCTTTTGATAATCTCGATCCTTGGTCACTTATAAGCTTATTCTCGATACTTCGAACTCTTGTTTTTCAGTTTCCTTTTGAGACTCGGCTAACCGAGTATCGTAGGTTTTGATAGATGAACTTTTCTTTAAGTCCCCAATACTCGTAAATTAAGGTTTACAGGCTTTGGTAGTTAAACAGTTTGTTTCTGTTTCGAAGTCCCCAGTCCCCATGACCCAAAGTACGAGCCATAGGGGTGTGGCCTTTCTCAGATGACATACTGCTGTTTACCAAGCTGAATACCAATAGCTGTTACATAAATACTGAAGTCATGCTTAATATTTGTTGAGTTTCCGCTTTTCTAGCCTTATACTCTGCATGGACTTGTGGTTTAGATGACCCTTTTGATTATCTTGTACTGTAAGCCGGCTTTCGCGTGGATACCATGTCGTTGCATCTATACGAAAAACAAGATCAAGCAAGCCGCATTGGGCTGCATATTTTGATTGTAATCGTACGTGAACAGATCATGCCACTTTAGTGCGAGTCACATCGAGCTTAAGTAAGAATAACCAAGAATTTGGCTCCTTTGTCCAGTTATAAGATTGCAGCTGTACCCGTTTTTTCGAGTAATCAGCCCTCATAACTCATAGGCATCATGGCCGGTCTCCGGGTTTTGTGATTACTTATTGAAGCAGATCACCCCCCGGAGACCTATATTCATGTAATGTATTTCGATGATACTGATGTATTGATAGTAAGAATGTTACTTACTTGTAACTGAAGCAAAGACCATGATAAGACTCGAAACCATCTTCTTTTATTGATAAAAATTTCTTTTTTGCATCAGCAGGCCGCCTCATTAAAAACCTTCCAGTCCCCTTAGGTACCCTGGATAGGAAAAGAGTGCGTATGAAACCTGCCGCCCATTACACTGTTTTAGTTCTCGAGAGTCGGCCTCGCGTTGATACGGCCGATGCACATTCTCCACTTGCTATGCCCTTTCGTAATGAGTACCGGATTTGCTAGCCAGTCCGGGTATATCGTCCTTGAAACGTGATCAGCTGCGGATGGTGGTACGTCTTCTTCTTCCCTGCTGAGGGTTTTGAAAGTATTGCTCCTGACGAAGCCTACCATCTTAGGGTTTTGTTCTGCCCTAACTTTTGCTTTGTCCCCCTCAGGGGTTGGCTTTTTTGACGTTGTCCTCTCTTCTAGGTCTACCTGAGAACGGTAATGTTTGAGCTCTTCCTTCCTGCAGGCTTGCTCGGCCATTGCCGCGTCTCCCTCATCGCACTCAGCCGCTATATCCCGGTTTCCGTGTATTGTAATGGTCTTCTTGGGACCCGGGATTTTCAGTTGTAGGTACACATAACACGGTCTGCCATGAACTTGGCATAAGCCGGCCTTCCAAACAATGCATGATAAGGACTGCGCAACTTTACTACCTCAAAGGTAAGCCACTCGACTCGATAATTATCCTTCGACTCTCCAAAAGCTACTTCCAGTGCCACCTTTCCTTCAGGGCATGCTGAGTGACCCGGCACTATCCCGTGAAAAACTGTTGTACTCTTTTGCAGCTGCGATTCCTTTAAGCCCATTCGCAGAAAAGTTTCCCAGTACAGGATATTGATACTACTTCCTCCATCCATCAAGACTTTTTCAGCTCGTAGCCGTTGACCTGTGGTGCCACTACCAAAGCTAAAACTCCCGGGTGATCAACTCTATCCGGGTGATCCTTCCTGCTCCATGTTACCTCTTGTTCTGACCACCTCAAATACCTTGGAACAGCGGAAGAGACCGAATTAACTGCTTGTTTCAGTATCTTCTTATCCTTGTTAGAGCCTCCTGTAGTGTGCACATGATATTGACCCAGTTGTTTGGGGTTAGCTTGAAAGCCTCCTGCTCCATTTTGATTGTTACCTTGATTTCCAGCTGGCGGATTGCCGGCTGGGGGCGGCCCGTTACCCAGGTTTCCACCTAGACCCGGACCTCCTCCCCGGCCCGCACCTCGCATAGCTCTGTTCACTTCTTCGTTCTTCCACCTTTGTAAGTCGGCACATTGCTCTAGTGAATGATTGGCCGGCTTGCCATTCCTACTATGCTTCGGGCACGCCATCCTAAATATGTCCCAACTGTTGCTTGGTCTTGGAGGTCCTTGGTAGTGTCCCCCATTGTGATTTCCAGTATTGAAATTCCTTCGGATCTAGGTCTTGAAGACCCGCCTCCGTATTGGCCACAAACTCGGAATTCCCCTCAAACGGGCGCTTGTTCTGGTTACTTCCATTATTGTTTAGCGCCGATCCATTGCCGGTTTTCCCACTGTTACTTGCGCTTGCTTTTGCCTTCTTGTCATCAACTTCCTCCTCTGTGGTGTCCGTTGCAGCGTGTTTGTTGCACGCATCCATTAACTCTCCCATTGTAACCTCCGCTGCATTCCTACTAGATTTCATGCGAGTTAGCTTTTGCACTAAAGGAACATACTTACATGTTTTTGCCATAGCTTGTAGCGCGTCCTTAGGCTGGATATCCGTAGACGAGTGGAGTATCTCCATAACCCGGCGTACCCAGCTGCGTGCCGATTCTCCTTTCTTCTGAACGCATCTTTCTAATCATCAATAGTAAATAACTTTCTGCATGTCCCATGAAAGTGCTTGATGAATGCGGTCTTTAGCTCCTCCCACGATTTGATCGATTTTTCCGGTAGGTTGGTGACCATAATTTTGCTGCTCCCTCTGACATCATTAAGTACATGAATTTGGCTTGGAGATTCTCGGATGCGTTGCGAATTGACATTGCCATCTCATAGCTGCTCAGCCACGTTTCTGGATCCATTGTTGGCTCATAATTTACTACTTTCCCCGGTTCTTTGAACTTCTCCGGGTAAGGTTCTGCTCTGATATCGTCCGAAAGGCACTTTGGTCCCGCAAGGGCGGTTGGGCCGGTCTTGCCCGGGAAACGCGTGACCCGGCTAGGGGTACCCGGGGGTGCGGCACCACCGGTAACTCGTGCGCTGCAGACCCGGCCCCGGCTCTTCTGGCCCTGGAGCTGTCCACTACTGCCTGTGCTGCTGAGGGTACTGTCTGGACGCGCGGTGGGGGTAGCATCGGCTGCTGCTCTTCCCTTCGTCGTGCCGCGCTTGTTTGGACGTTGCCCTGTTGTTGACTCACGTATGGCGTCCCATGCATCCCACTTCTGTGATCTGGATAATTGACTTGCTGTGCTACCGCGGTGTGCAGCAGATCTATCGCTCGCCGGGTTTCTTCTGCGTGCGGCGAGTCTCTTACAGGAATCTGGTTTAATGCGAGTGTTGCTGCATACACGTTGTCCATGGGTTGTTGTAGTGACCTGCTGGGGTACGGAATCGCGATGGTGGAGGCGGCATGGTGTTGCCGCTGTCGCCCCCCGCCGCCCGAGGCAAGGGTAATCCGGCTGGCGCGTTTACCAGCTGCACCCCCGTTGCTGGTTGCGGTATGGTCCCTTGGTTCGCCGGTGGGATTGGCTGATCTTGAGGCGTGAACACCAGGGCAGTCGGGTTGATAACCCCTCCTGTTGCCGGTAGCATAGTTCGGTGCCTTTGGTGAATCCTCGTCGTCTCCTCCTCCCGAAGCCGGGTCTCTAGGTCATCCAGTTCCCGCTGCCGCGCTGCCATCCCCTGCTTTTCTGCTTCTACCTGCCTTCTGCTGCTCCAATGCACGACGAGCCACGTCCAGATCTCTTACACGCTCTGCTGCGTTTTCTGGGGTGATAACTGTAGCTAGACTGTGGGATCCAAGATCAAATTATTATCAAACAGAGCTGGGTGACGAGGTTCGAGGGCCCGCCCCGGTGTCCGGTTTGCTTGGAACCCAAACATATTTGCGTGTCGCTCCTCCTCCGCTGGGCGACTGGTGACTGATGCCGATTCTCCATCGACCTGGGCCAAGATCGGGCCAGCCGTACCTTGTTGCTGAGCCAGCACCTGCGCCGCCCCGACTGGCGCCGCGGCTGCGTTTCCTTGAGTGGTATTGATTGCGGGGGCCGCATAAACTGCAACCCGGCGCATAATGCTTGGCGTAGATTCGTACCGTTCTTCTTCGCTATTTTCCTTCTCGTATCGGTCCTCCGATAAATCCCGTATAGACTCGGTACCTTCCTCCCTCTCTGTCGGACCCGTTGTTCCGATCGATTCTTCTTTTTCCGATTGAACACGCGTGTCCTCCCCTGACACAGAATCAGATTCAAGGTTATCACGGCTCGAATTGGAAGCACATACCATACCGATGAAGACGTTGATGCGGCCGACTGTCACGACGGATCCGGTTTCGAGGTGATCCGACTCTGGCCCCCAGCCAGAATCGTCTACCATCTTCTCTCCTTGGTTGTTGACGTAGATTTCTCCGACGACGAGGTTCCTCATGTTCTTCCGCTTCTCCCGTGATGTAAACACCTTTGGACGCAGGCCCCACGGTGGGCGCCAACTGTCGTGGGATAATCACGGCAGATGTTACCTGGGGTAACTGATCTTGGGGCAAGTCGACACAGGTATTCGGAGAGGGTTTAGCTCGTGGGAAACATGGCGAAAAGCAATCTAAGAACCAGAGAGCAACTCGCCGGCTCTCGATATTATTATACTGGATACTCGATAACAGGTATTACAATATGACTTGAATCTCTCTCAGGCGAAGCCTAGGGGTTGGTTTATATAGTACTCATATCCCCTTTGACTTGCCATACAAAGCGCTCCTTGAGTCCTACTCGAATTCTACATACGTATCCTAGCTTTCCTTATCGTAACCCACAATCCGGGTTACGATCCTTACAAGCCCTGGGCCTTCCGGAAGCTTCTGCGTCCTTAGCCGGATTTGGTCCATACGCCGTTTGGGCCGGATTACACCTGAGTTGGCATACCGGGTTACTATCCCCTCATCAAGAAGATCACGCTTCTCGGCGACGAGCTCGCCGCTGCAGAAGCTGCTGCGTCCGCCGCCGCCGGAGCGGACGAAGAGGTGGAAACCGCAGGCAACTGGATTGCCTGCAGCATTCCGCCAGCCCTCCTCCCAAACCTAGAAAAGGAGGGATTGATCCTAAAAGGGAAATGGCGACTTCCTGAGGACGAGAACGAACCTATGCCGAATGATGGCGAACGGGTTCTTCTCTCCTCCCATCTCTTAAGAGGTATGGGACTGCCGCCTTCTGCCTTCTTCCTCCAAGTCCTCTCCCACTATAACATCCAGCCTCATAACCTGCCACCCAACTCCATTCTCTATATGGCCGGGTTTCAGGCTCTATTCGAGGGTTTCTTAGGTATAGAACCTAGGTTAGATTTCTGGTTGTACTGTTTCGGGGTTAAGCGGAACTCTTCGGAGGGCGCACTCCCGACTTGCGGAACCATCTCCTTTACTCTTAGAAGATTTAGGGAAGATTGGTTCCCCAAGATCAAGACATCGGAATCCGTCAAATTTTGGACGGGTTCCTTCTTCTACCATCCCGATGTGCCTTTCCCAAAAAAGGCCACCGGGTTCCACCTTTTTCAAACACTGCTGCTGTTCCCCAAGACAATTGGGGAACGGAAGCCGTCCAAGTTCTGCCGCCTGATCTTCTAAGGATCAAGCGGCGCATCGCCAAGCTCATTCCTCCGATCCACCTCTAACCGGCATGGACACGGTCCTTTGCTGGTTGATAGGCGGATCCAGCCGTGGCCAATCACGGTGGCCGCCTTCTTTGCGACTACACGGGTGCCAAGGACCCAATGCGGACAACCATCAAGATTGGCCCGCGAGGGAACTTGGACGGGCGCGTGAACCAGTTGGTCGCATCACGCGACCAATACGAAGCAAGTCGGCCAATGTATACGGGCCGACAATCCGGCTCCCAAGGTATTTTTTCAGTCATTTGGGTAGAAATTTTGCCATTCTTTTCGGATTTTCTCGCTTCTAACTCTGATTTTTCTTTTCAACAGATCGCTGAACTTCCAGACTCGGAGCTTAGCCTCCGAAGCTGAGCGGGATGCATTGCGAACCGCCTCTACCGGTGGGCGCAAGCGCAAGAAGATTTCTTCCTCTGAGGAAGTTATCGACCTTGACGGAGTTCCGTCGCCACTCCAGGTTAGATCATCGGGTTACTTTCTTTCGTCGAAGTTTTTCTTTCGTCTTCGGAGTTTTAACTTTTCCGGGTTTTTGTTTTTAGCCTACCTCCCTCCAACTTAAAGCCGAAGAGATGAAGAAACACAAAGTTGTGTCCACCGAGGCGCTCACCTTCTCCGTCATCGCCCCCGGACACACCGTCCATGATGGCGGAAGAGCATGCTACAGCCCCCACCACCAAGCCGCTAGAGCCCAGCCATCCCGTTGTGTCGAACACGGACACGAGGGAAAGGGGGCTCCAAGGTGGGAAAATCTTCTCGGACATTCGACGAGGAGATTCCCACCTTCGACAAGGATTTCAAGATCATCAATGACGGCCTAAGCGCAGCCGGAAACTCTTTTTGCAGAATACGCAAAAGGGTTCAATGAAAACTTGGCGGGTTTTTGCAACGAATGAGCCAGTATGTAACTCTAGCCCCCAAGCATTAAACAAAATGTATGCTTTTTGCCTTGATGCTTTATGTTCATTCTTTTCCTTGCCATGTTCCAGCAAACCGCTGAAGCCATTAACATGGAAGTTTTCAACAAACTCTCCATCAAGAATAAAGAAGTTAGAAATCTTCTTTCTATTCTTGAGGAGAGAGAGGCAGAGTGGCATCGTCTCAGCTGACGTTGTCGGAAACAACAGGTAAGCGTTTTTTCCTCTGAATTTTTCGATTCAACTTTTTGTCTAAGTACTTATTCTGGAAGTTTTCTAAAATCGGAATTTTCCTTGCTTTCCAGCTGCTTTGGCTAAGGCCAAGCAATAGCTGAAGACGCGGCAATGCCGTTTTCTCCGAAAGGAGAATTTGGACCTTCACAAGGATTGTGAAAGGCTCAAAAAGATCTGGAAGCCAGCAATATGGCCCTTGGAATTTCTCAGTCCAAGGCTTCCGCACAGGCAGAGAAGGACAAGTCCACCATTCAGGACTTGGAGGCTGCTCCGAACCTGCGCCTGGAGGAAGGCTCCGAAATTGACAAACTTGTCGGTAAGTTTTTTCTGTATTTTTACCATTCTTCCGGTTCTTGCTTGTGTTTCTCTACTTTTTACTTAACCTTCTTGGTTGTTTTTGCTGAAAAATAGGAGATAGCCCAGATCTTTCTCGATTGATAGAATCCGAGCTTTTGGGAAGACCTGGACTTCGATCAGAGCTGCTTGCATGCAGTTGATCAACAAGTTCATTCCAAGGAATGGAGAGTTCTCGGAAGTTGAAAAACTTCCGGTGTCATCATGGAGGTGGCGGAGTCCAGGGAATCCATCCTACGCTCCGCTGCACGGGGCGGTGCACGCATGGCGCTTGGCCTTATGCGTATGCACTACCCTGGTGCAAAGTCTTGGCGCGTGGCGTCCGGTATCCCTCAAGGATACACGGAAGCTCAGCGGAATACAATCTTTGATGAAATCAAAGGCCATGCCATCAAGATTGCCTCCATGGTGAATATCTCCATCACTTATCCGGAAGAGGAGGTCCCTGCAGCCCCCGAGGATGATAGCAGCGAAGAAGAGTCGGATGCTTGAAGGGCTGCCTTGAACCTGGATGGTGAAAGTAGACAATAGGAGCATTACTGTACTTTTACAATGTAATTCAAATTGTAATGCTTCTATTCCTTTTGTATAAATGAGAACTCCGCCTTTTGCAGTCTTAATTATGAGATTCTTTGCAAGGTTTTCAGATTTTACTATTCCTTTATCTTCTAAGTTCTCTGGCGTATATGTTTTAACTGTCCTTAGTGTTTGAAATGGCTCGATAGCATTATGAAGCGTCATGCCGAGTAACTGGGTAGAACCAATCAGCTTAAACTCGGAACATGGATCATACTAAAGGCATTTTTACTAACTAGCTCCAGTGACCCAACACAAAGCAATCAAATAATGCTTGAGAAAAATAAGGATTTTTTTTTGAATGAAACTTGGGCACGCAGGCGCAATCCGAGTTTCCTTTAGCCGTTAGCAGGCTGAAATCATTCAGTTTTTAAACGCCGAGCACGCAGGCACAATTCGGGTTAACATCGAGTATTTTGTAAGATCATTGGAAAATAGACAAGGTGGAATCATGCTTTGTACTATAATGAACTTGAAAAAACATGGATACCAGAATTCCGACAACTTTATTTCATGATCTCAAAAGATGTTTACATAGAAATTGAACTAAGTATAGAAGGGACATAACTGCAGATACTCCCAGGCCTTCGCTGTCCACTTGACCTTATCGGGTTTCTTCAGCAACTTGTAGAGTGGTAAGGCTTTATCCCCCAGCCGACTAATAAATCTGCTAACGGCGGCGGCGGAACCCGTCAATCTTTGGACATCTTTCACGCACGTAGGTTTCGAGATGTTCAAGATGGCTTTGATCTTTTCCGGTTTACTTCTATTCCTCTGTGAGAAACGATGAAACCCAAGTTTTCCTGAGGGAACCCCGAATACACACTTAGATGGATTTTAACTTCATCTTGTAAGTGCGCAAGTTTTCAAAAGTTTCTCGCAAATCCTCAAGGAGTGTATCTTTTTCCTTGGTTACGACAGCAATATCGTCTACATAAAACATGGACGTTTTTGCTAATCTGACTATGCAAACACGTTGCATGCAACGCTGGTAGGTTGCACCTGCGTTCTTCAGGCCAAATGGCATGGTTACGTAATAGTACGTCCCAGTACGGGGTTATGAAAGAAGTCTTAATTTGATCTTCCTTTTTCATGCGTATTTGGTGGTACCCGGAGTATGCATCCAAAAAGCACAAAAGCTCAGAGCCTGCAGTGGCATCTATTATTTGATCGATTCGCGGTAACGCGAACCTATCTTTCGACACAATTTTTTCAAGCCTGTGTAATCTATACACATTCTAAGAGCAGTAGTGTCTTTCTTCGGTACTAATAACGGATTTGCAGACCATTCAGTGTGGATTACTTCCTGGATGAAATCTGCTGCTAAAAGCCGGATAATTTCCTTGCCAATAGCCTTCCGACTTCTTCCGTCGAATCAACGGAGACCTTGTTTGACGGGTTTTGATCCTGGAATCACCTTGAGTTGGTGCTCAGCAAATTCCCTGGGTACGCCTGGCATGTCAGCTGGACACCAGGCAAAAATATCCCAGTTCTCATGGAGGAACTTGATGAGCTCGCCTTCCTATTTGTCAGTCATCCCAGTCCTACGACGACGAACTTTGTCGGATTTTGGGATCTAGGATTACCTGTCTTGTATTCTCGGACGCCTTGAAGCTGTCTGTCGGCTTTCGAGTTTCTTTTCCTGCCGCATTTCTGTCGCGATACCTCCTTGGCCAATTCCTTCAGTTCTTCCTTTGCTATGACTCTCTGAGCGCAAAGGGCGTTTTCTTTCTCCAACTCGTTTGCCAGCTTGAAGTCACCAGCTATGGTCATTAACTCCTCCTTTGGGTCCTGGCATCTTCAACTTGTTATAGATAACAGGATCTTGCCATGAATTTGGCGAAAGCTGGTCGTCCGAGTATTGCGTGATACACGCATTCGAACGGCACTACTTCGAAGGATACTTTTTCCTGCCGGAAGTGATCTTTATCTCCGAAGGTGACATCTAGGGAAATTTCTCCTAGGGATCGTGCTTGTCTGCTAGGAACAATGCCATGGAGCGTATGTTGTTGTAATTGAGCTGGGACTCGGAAATCTTCAATGCTTCAACGTATCCAGGTACATTATGTTAATGCTGGATCCTCCGTCCATCAGCACTCTTCTTAGCCTAGTGTTCTGGACAATAGGGCTTACAACAAGAGCTTGTGTGCCGGGTTCAGGATATTCCCGGATGATCAGACTGATCCCAGGTAATTGGTTGTGTTGGAGTACTTCAAGAATTTCGGGGTTGCCGGAACAACCGCGTTTATTTCTCGAAGTGTTCTTTTGGCCACCTTTGCTGACGGAGTTGCTAGGAACGTTAGCATTGCTTCTCCATCAACTCTCGGAAATTTGGGTTCGCCCTTTCGCTGTTGTTCCTGGATTTTTTCAGCAGTGTCTGATTCACTGTCTTCTTTGTCAGCTTCTGGCTTTTGTTTGGCGGGTTTCCTTTTGGAACCCTTCCCCTTATTTCCGGATCCTACACTGCCTTTCATGTGCTTATTCAGCCGGCATTGCGCGTTTGTATGGGTGGGTCTCCCAAACTGTGAATGGTGGACACAGGGTTCCGACTTAATCCTCTCCCACTCCTCTGGAGTGTAGTTGATTGGATCTGGACTGCGTCCTTTCCACTTATTCCCTTTTTCACTTCCAAAGGCTATGTTGACCTCTTTGGGTTTTGTCGTTGTTTCTGGAGTTCCTTTTTTGTCAGAACGATGAGTTTTGTTGGCAAGTATCAGTGATTCGATATTGCCTCCTCTTGCTCTGATATCGTCTTCGGCTGCAGCGTGTTCGTTGGCGGTTGTAAGCATAGATCCGAGATCTTTGTGCTGTTTGGAACCAACCATGAACGGTACAAGTCCGGGTTTTAGTCCATTGACGAAAGCAGCATTGCTTGTACGTCAGTTACTCCAGAAAAACTATTCTTCATTGCCGTCCATCTGGAGATGAAATCCACGTATGGTTCATCTCAAATTGGGTGCAACGGCTCAGCTGGTTGATGCTGTTCGGGCGTTTGTACGTTCCCCGGAAATGCTGAGTGAATACTCTAGCCATATCATCCCAGCTGTCGACAGTTCTTGATGGTAATCCATTGATCCAATCTCTGGCTCCGTCCAGTAACATTAGGGGAAGAAACTTGACAGCTTCCAGGTCTGTCCCATTGTTGATCTGGACGGCTGTATAGTAGTCTGAGAGCCAGGTATCCGGGTTTGTGCTGCCGGTGTATTTCTGGTACGTTGGACCGACCTTGGCAAAGCCAGAGTGCAGGGTTATCCTTCGGATCCTGTCAGTGAAACACTTAGGACCAAAGTATAGATCATCCTTTTCCGCTCTATCGATGTGTGCGGAATATCTTCCGGCTGAATGGACAGAAGGGGATCTACTCCTTTCTTTTCCATTGTTGCGCGGATGCGCTTTTCCGGGATTGTTTCTATCTCTTCCGTGATCACGCCCTTTTGGATTAGGCGGAGTTCTGCTCCTGTGCCTCTCTTTATCCTTAGGAGGTGTCCGAGATCTTTCACGTCTATGAGGTATATCATATCTTCCAGCTTTCTCAGCTGGGTTCTCGGAGGTGGCATTGTTTTGCCGTCATTCCGGTATTTTTCTCCCCGATCGTGGGGTTTGAGTCCACCTTTCGGGGGATGGGATCCGGTTCGGGACGCTTCATCCCTATTGTCGGGGTTTTTCTTGTCTTTTCTCGGATCCTCTTTTTTATCCTTTGAATTGTCCGAATTTCCAGGTTCTTCCGGTCCGGGTGCTCCAGCGGCGCAAGTAGCTGTTTTGCATAGGGCGGAGTTATCATGCAGTCTTCCTGATCGCTCTTGGCCCCGCTGCTGTTGTTGCAATGCTTTTCCTAGGAAAGCATACACCCCTTGAAGTTTTTCACCATTGGAGTACATGTCATTGTTCAGGATGGCGAACGCTGCTTCCGCGTTTTCTGCCGCAGTTTTGTATATTGGTTTGCCTCTGGCATCTTTGCCGTTTACCTGCTTTTGCCAAGATGGGTTGTGGAACCTTTTTTTTGGCGGCAGTACTTCCGGTCTTACGATTCCGGGTAACCTTGTAGGTTTTATGGCAGATCTATTCTTTCTCTCGTACTCCTCTATTTCTTTCTTCATGACCTTGATGTCATTCTGGGTTTGTTGGAGGTGTTGCCGAGATCTGAGTAGATGTTGCTGTTGCCTTTGGAAAGCTCGTATCCTGGCTTCCAGCATCTCAGGGGGTTCATCTGGTCCCACTGGCGTTTGCAACAGATCCTGTTCTTCTTGTTCTGTCATTGGCATAACAAGGATTTCCTTTGTTTTCTTCTCCGCAGGCTTTACTCCGCTTGCATCTCCTACTTCCGGGTTTTCTTCGGCTGCATCAGCCAATTTTTTCTTCCGGAGCTTGTATTGGAGCTTTTTGGCGGTTTTATGCTATTTCTTGGAAGAGGGAGGCTTTTTGACAAGCTCGTCTTCCGTCAATTCCTTGAAATTAGGAAATACCGGAGAAGTTTCTCCGTCTTCTCTCTCTTCCTCTGGCGGAGGGGTTTTAGGGCTTTCCTGGCTGCCGGCATCCGTGGTCTCAGCCGGTTTTGCCATTAGCACTTCGTGGAATCCCTTTTGAAGAGATTTTACCTTTTTCTCAAAAGTGTCCTCATCCTCATCTTCGGAATCGAAGTCATCTGATCCGGTTTCCGACTCTAATCTCACCTCAATGGCGGCTAGCACTGAGTCGGCTTCCAAGTTCATCGTCGTGTTGACGGATGTCGGATCTTCCACTTCTGTGGGGGTGTGTTGTTGTCTGCCTCTTGCACAGGGTTTCCATCGTCCGTGTTTTCGGCGACTTCGGATTGCACCATGCCGATAAAGTGTGTATCACTTTTTTGTCGACGATCTGAGCAGAATCCGGTATCATAGTCATCTTCGACTGGGTATAGGGCGGGTGGGAATAATTTGCTTCCACCGCAAAACCCCATTGCTTCTGCAGTTAGTCCGATAAAGATGTTAGCGGATCCGATCGGCAACACGCAGGCACTTACCAGGTGGTTTTGCGCCGGTATGTAGGATCCGTTGTCGAGGAAGCGTCCGACGTCGTCGTCGAACTCCAGGCTTCCGACAGTGATTGATCTTCCGATTCCGCCGAGTATCCCAGATCGGAACTTCACGCCTGGCTCAGGCTGGGCCACTACGAGGTGAAAACCATTTCTGGCCTTTTTCTTTTACTTTCAAGCCCCTGTATTTTTACAGAATGGTCCCTATATTTCAAACTCTCATAGATCCCTCATTTTAAATTCAAATTCAACATGTTAAATATATTTTCCATACCAAATTAAATTCTCTACATGTTAAAACCTATTGTATACTGTTTTGAACATTTCAAATGGTTTCAAAAATTCAAATTCAAATAACTCATTCAAATTTGGTCAAATTCATAACTAATTCAAATTTAATTCAAATGGCACATATAAAATATGTTTTCCATGTAAAATTGAACAAGCTTTCCAAATATAAACTTTGTTTCCTGTTTTGAATAATTAAAATTGGTTAAATAATTCAAATCTTGTTTAAACCATTTAAAATTGCTAAATTAATAACTTGGGCAAACTAGATTCTTTTTGAACATATAAAATATGTTTTCAAACCAGAAAAGTATAGTCTTTTCAAATATGAATTTTATTTAATGTTTTGAACAAATAAAAAATTCAAATAATTTTATACTTGAATTAAATTCATTTAAATCTTGTGTAAACTTGTTTAATTCATAACTAATTCATTTAATTCCTTTTTCAACAAATAAATATGTATTCCATCTAAAATTTTGTGTTCTTTCCAAATATGAATTTGGTTATCTATTTTGAACCTTTAAAATTGGTGTGAAAACAAAATGCTTGTGTAACTCATTTAAGAAGCCAAATTTCATAACTTAATAAATAAAATTCCAAACTTGGTAACAACATATCAAATTGAAGCTAATGTTGTTTTCTCATTGTTTTCATCATCCATGCATCATTATAATCAACTTTCACATGATGGTTAGTTGTGGATCACTTAATTCAACCTTAATTCATGAGCTTTCTATATGCAACCCAAATTGCATATGGGCCCATTTAATTATGTTACCATGTTAACTAGCTTATCTTTGATGCATCAATTAAATCGTCATGCATCATCCCATGTTTGTGCATTATGCCATGTTATTGATTGTTTGTCTCTCTGCGTTGTTTGTTTTTTTCTTCCCGAATAGACGACGACGTTGAGACAGACGAGGTTTTACGACACTACTTCAGAGGAGTTAGCCCAGTACCAGGCTACTGAGTTTGCATGCAAGTATTCACTCACCATTGTGTCCTTTCCACATTGGATACCGATACTTTCCGTTGTCTATGCTGCTAGCCTTAAGATTTGTTGCTTGTGTTCCGATCCTATCACATGTTATCATGTAACCCTGATATAGCCTATCCTCCACACCTAAACCCCGTTGCTTGTTGCCCGTGTCTTACTAGCATGCTTAGGGTTGTTTATGCTCGAGTCTGATGTCCGTTATTTCTGTTACCATATCTATTTGTTCTGGGGGCTCGATGTTTAAACAACAACCTGTTAATGTTTGAGGTAATGCTAATTTGATGACAAGGCACCGGCAGGAAGCCGGGTATGGTTTTGAGGCCTGCTAGTGTCAAACTCAGGAAAAGTTCTTGTCCTCTAGATCCATGATGAGCGCGCTAACCGCATGTGGGAAGCGTGTATGGGCGCCCCCTCAACTTTTTGATTCGATTCGCATCTCGTCCAAATCTCCTCATTTAGTTCGGGTTTTCCATTTGCCGCATGCATATGCAGGTGCGAACCCTTGGCGCCAGGGTGGTAACTTTTGTAGTCGGCATTTAAGGAGACACGTTCTTAGAGTGCTATGAGGGCCCCCTTTCTTCGTGGGGCTTGATTAGCCGTGCGCTCAACTGCACGGGGTTGGGCTTGATGCGAAGAGTTGGGTTGTGTTGAGTATCTCGCTTGGTGGGTTGATCCCCCGTCTGGCGGGATATTCTTACGTGTACGGCCAAATTGGTGCATCCCTGCAGGGTTAGATCTTCTCGGAAGCCGTGTTGTCCGCGGTTATGGATGACTTGGTGATAGGGCTGGCTAACAAGGATTAGACAACTTACACCTAATCCCTAATAAGTTGACTAGTAATAGTCACATTGTCACAATAACTTGAAGCTTCATTAATCCAACTGTGTGGGTTATCCTCGGATTGCTTCTTTGGATAAGGGGGCGAGATCCAGGATGGGTTTGTTTGAGGATAGTGGTAGTTGGTTCCGATACGCTATCTTATCCCCTTCTTTTAGCCGGATGTTGTAGTGTGTCTCTGTAGTTGGTTAGAGCAGCCCGCTGCCGCATCTTTATATCACCTAACTTCCGTTGAACCCAAAGCCTCTGTACTTGGTGTTGCCGGGTACACTTTGGTATCTTGTGCGTCTTGCTTGCCAGTACTCGTCTGTACTGACCCCTTTGGGGCTGCGTGTTCTGCAGACTACGTTTTCGAGGATCCCCGTGGTGGCTACTACGTGGAGTATGACGAGGGTGCTGACGAGTAGATAGCGGACCCGGGCAGGATCCGAGACTTCGTGGATGGGCTCCGTACTTTTCGTTTCCGGCCTCTTAGGACTATTTGGATCTTGTCTGTACAGACACTTTGGATGCTTCCGCTGTGATGTAATGATGACTTGTTGGGACATGTGTCCTCTGCATGACTGTATTTGCTATCTATGCTCTAGTGAGAGCTATTTGCCACTTATTTCTATTTCTTTGTGTCTTAGAGATTTGTTGTGATATCACTTGTTCGAATGCCGTTGACGTACCATGTGTGTATGTTATGAAGTACGTCAATGGAAGTAGTCGGATTTCTATGGGATGGTTTACGCAGACGATGAATAGTAGAGGATGGTTGTCACACGTTTACGTGTTGGCCTACTCATATTGAGATGCGGGTGCCGGTATGCCCCGTAAGCCATTTATCTACTGTTTAGCAGGCTGTGAGTATCCTCTAGAAGTCCGGGTGCGACAAATGGTATCAGAGCCTGTCTGCCTGTAGGATCCCTTTTACTGGTCGCAGTTGAGTCTAGAAACTATTTTGTAGCTATATAGGAAAAATGAAACGTGAGAGTAGGAATTCTATTCTTTTACTTCTTTCCCCACCCACCCTCCCTTTTTCTGGTAAGGAAGTGCAAAGTTGTTTTCTCTTCTCATCTAAACTTTCAAGTTAGGATTTCACGTATCCTGGTTTCTCTAGGATAGTTATATCTACTAGTCCATAGGAATGGAGGTGGTTGTGACATGATTTCTCATGTTGCCTACTCACGATTGAGAACGGAGGCACATAAGCCCCGGAAGCAGATCCTCTATTCCTTAAGCAGTAGATATTGATCCTTTAGAAGCCCGGATGGGTTTTTCCGTAGTACCTTAGGAGTGTTTGGTCTCGTGTTTCCCAAATGTTGCTTCGATATCCTGTTTTCTCAACATCCTTTTCGTCCGTTGAAACCTTGTTGTTGCTTGCCACTTCAGTTCTTCTACCGGCGTCTAATCAAAGCTTCCCCGATCATCTGCAGATGGACCTCAGGTTCTACCCGCAGGTGGTTCGTATGACTCGTTGCGAGAGCACTGCCGGTTATCCGGAGATGCTGAGAGACATGGTCACTTTTCTGGGGTTCCGTTGGGCACCAGAGTACCAGGTCTACGAGCAGCAGCGAGAGTTTGAGCAGACCTACTACCAGGCTATCGTCTACATTCTGTCAGATGATGGCATGAGCGTAGTCCACCGCTACGAGGCAGTGGTTCCACAGTGGATATGGCTGTGCAGCAGGCAGCTTATGTGAGCCTCACCGTCCTTCGTGCTGACTACTGGGGATTTGACGATTCTATCTATCGCCACATCCCCCGTGGTTACATCACTTCGGAGGGAGCTCACTTCACTCTCTACGACAACTTGGATGTTTACGAGCATGATAACTCCAGGCTGCACACCACCGCTCAGTTTGTGAACAGTGACGCAGTTGCCCGCACACTATCTCAGGAGTTGACTTCAGTCAGAGAGCAGCTTTACCTTGCTTTGACTCGTCTGGCGACTTACACCACAAACTTTGTTGGAGACGAGCGCTTTGCACGTTTCGATCAGCCAGTTGGGCGTCGTCTGCCAGATGCTGGAGGTTACGAGCCGATCAGAGGTCCACTCCTTAATCTTGGTGCTGGTTACACTGGGATTCCCCGCTTTGGAGCACAGGGAGTCGACGCTATGTACTTCACCACGCCTAGAGTCGGTCTCAGACCACGTCAGATCGTGGATCGTCGTTCCACCTACTTTCGTGGGTGTGCTCCTCACCGTACCTCTCGTCGTACCCTAGCCGCCGTCCTGCGTGATGAGCATGGGAGTACCGATGTATCCATTCTTAGCTATATTTAGTTATCCTTTGTCATTCGAACCATTCATGGTGTGTTGGATATTCTGATGTATTTGAACATGTGATGGTGAACCTTGTGGTTGTCTATTCATGCGTCGAAATAATCTCTCTTTCGGTTGCCAAGTCTATCCTTTTCTATTGTTGTGCTAAAATGCATTTCCATTCAGGATGCCGCCAACAAGGAACAACACGCCTGAGCCACCGCCAATCGCGGAGCTGTTGACTCAGATGACCCAAGTCATGACGCAGATGGCCCAGTTTTAGGCTAATCAGCACATCAACCAGACAGCTCCACGAGTCAGCATCAAGGAGTTTCTCAGTCTGGGCCCAAGAGCTTTCGTGGCCACACGCGAGCCTCTGGACGCTGATGACTGGATCCGTGAGATAGCCAAGGCTCTGGAGATTGCACACGTAGCTGAAGAAGACAAGGTCAAGTATGCCTCCTATCTGCTGAAGGGTCAGGCAGCTACTTGGTGGGAAAACTTCGAGGCCATGAGAACTGGGATGCCAGTCACGTGGGATTGTTTCAAGGAAGCCTTCCTGAAGCACCACATTCCAGATGGTCTCATGGAAAGAATGCGTGAAGAGTTTTGCTCTCTCAAGCAAGGCAAGTTGGACGTCATCGGGTATCAAGTGAGTTCAAGCCTCGCTCGGTACGCTGGAGATGAGGTGTCCACTGAAGCTAAGAAGATGGCAAGGTTCCGCAGAGGTTTTAACCCGGAACTCAAGTATGCCCTCACCAATATCAAGGCCAACAGCTTCGAGGATCTCGTTAACACCGCGCTCAATGAAGAAATGGGCGCAAGGCGTTCGAGGAGTCTCGCAAGCACTCGCGTGAGGGTGGTTCCTCCTCCAACATGACCATCCCTCCGCAGAAGCGCCACATCTGGGTACCAATGGTGCTGTCACTCGGGCTCCCATACGCCCAAACTTCTCCAGGCTTCGCTCCCCGCCCACCCACCCCTGCTGAGCTGAATGATCAAAGGGCTTCGATGGGGCAGCCAAGGCCAGGGCCTCCTCGTGTCGTCACATGCTACAAGTGCAAGCAGACGGGGCACTACGCCGACAAGTGCACGCAGATGCAGCTACCTCCACCACCACCTCGTCCTAACACAAACCAGGCAATGGTGCGCGCTCCCCCGCCTAAGGCCAACTCCAACAACAGGCCTGTCGGGAGGACCGCAAGGGTGAATCATATCAAGATCGACAAAGCTGAGGAAGCTCCTGACGTCGTTCTCGGTACATTTCCCGTAAACTCTTTTCCAGCTAAAGTGTTGTTTGATACCGGAGCATCACATTCCTTTGTGTCAAAGACCTTTGCCACAACAAACAACCTAATTGTGGTTCCACTAAGCAATCAGATCACTGTTCACTCCCCGGGAACTCAAATGTTGACTTCCAAGATAAGTAAGGACAATCTTATCTTATCTTATATTTACTAATTGGAGGCACCATTAAAACTACCACGTTAATCCACATCATCAAAATTAATTAAAGTTGTTAGATATTGATTTACGGCTAGGATATATCGTGCAAAAAAACGTAACGTAAGACATGACAAATGATCTGGCACGATCATCTATATGTTGTGCGTCCAATGAGATCATGCAAAATAAAAAATACGTTTGCTAACTGGACTCTTTGAATCTTATATCTTATAATACTACTTTAAAAAAAAGACAATACGTTTGCCCACTAGACTCTTGAATCTTATCTTATACTACTACTATCTATCTACTAACTGAAAGCACCGTACGATCTCTCACGTTAGTCCAAGGTAATGCCTAAAATAACAGTTGTAAATTCAACGGTTGCTTAGAGTTCTACAAGTGCACAAGTCCGTAGTCTACAAGAAGTTTTCTAAGAAAAAAGTCTCCAAGAAGTTATATCGACTCTTGCGTCTTCCTACCTAGGTCGCCACAATAACGTGCACGCTCGGTCGTGCCTCCAACTATGGCGAGAGTGCCATTGGCTCCAACGACGGCACAGGTGATGCAGTCACGTTCTCTTGCTGCAGTTAAGGACGCGCGCCGGCGTCGTCATCATCTCCTCTTATGTCCATGCCGCTTGAGCCTCTCAAAGTGGATTGATTGCCAGATCGGATTGAAATCGAATGATGGCGCGGGCGTCACTACAACATCTCCTTGAGCTATGCCTAAAATTAGTGATTGCCCCTCGCACCTCCTGGTCTCACAAGCCGGTGCTCTCCTTGCTGCTTGTCTCGCGCAGCTCGAGCGGCTCAACGGCGATGCAGCTCCAGTGGTCCAGACGTAGAAGTGGCGTCGCTGCAGCTATCTTCTTCGTGCAGCTCCAGCAGCTCAATGGCGGTGAGCGCTGGGTTAGCTTCACACATAGCACCGGCGTTGCTGCACATACCTCATTGATTTTGTTCTTTAGGATCACAATGGATTACTGCAGATTGAACACTATATTTATGATGATCGATCGTTGTTGATGCTGCACATGCTCTCGACCAGGCAAACCTCGGCTGTGTCCAAGCTCGACGAGGAGAGTGCTCTGTTCTTGATCGTTCATTGTTGATGCAAGACGATGGCAGAAATTTCCACAGATTTTTTTTTCATGTTTGCATTATCACACATATGGAGGTACAATAGTCCAGCGCATAGAATAAGCAAATACGGCACACTCTCTTCATCCCTGCTGCCGTTGGCCGCTGATCCTACAAGCCGGCCACCATGAAACACTAAGTCACTAACAGTGCATAAGGTGGACACAGGTTGCCACAGATCAGGCTCTCTGATTTGGCCGTCCTAATCTATGGCATCGACATTCGTCAGAAGATGCATATAGGGAAGCAAAGCACAGGACACGGCCTGCACACGGTGGGTGGCAGCAATGCTTTTTTTCTATGACCATGTAATTTTTACCATGCATATGGAAAACCAAGGTGCTCGACCGGTTTCTTGCCTCACCTGGATAGTTCAATCACTAACCCGTGGGTATTCATATTGGAACAAGAGTTTTTGCAAACCCTTGGAGCAACTGACATCTTATTTTTGTGATCTCAAGTAATTCTGTTGTTAACAGTATCAAATTGGTATCTTGACCCTCCTTCTTTGGCAATCCTATTAATATCGTTTCTACATAGTTCAAACAGAGTGTTCTTGGTCCTACTACAACAATGTGGCTGTTTAATGTGGAAGTTACATGCCCTGGTGAGGTTTTCCCCTGTGTGTTAGACAATTAGCCATGCTTAATTGGTGGTCTCACGGTCATGTCCATTATTACTGCTGGATTCCTAATCCATTGTTTCTTTCTTGCAGCTTTCAATTATCTCTCCGTGCTCTCATAGGAATTGACATAGAGTTATGTTAGCTAAGTGCTCAAAGAAACGCTTAGGTCAGCAAAATAATCTATATGAAGGGGTTGGATGTTATAGGCCTCCTAGATAGGCTACACCCTCTACTAATTCTTCCAAACAATTTTCTTCTCAATGATGGAAAATGGTAGTTGTCAAGCCTATGCATGTTGGTGCACAGTTTCTAATCCAAATAACTTTACTAAAGTTTAGTTATACATAAGTTATTTTGTTTAATGAGAGAAATCCTTCAAATGAAGATAGTAAATAAGGTTGTTCAATGTTAGATTAGATCAATGTATTGACAATCCTTCTTCAGATCCCATACCTTTGTTACTTTATATTTTTATATGTTTCTCCATAGATTTATTATATCATCTGAATTCTATTTTTTGCAGAGAGGTTTTCTTATTGACAATTACAAGTACTACTGAATTCAATAAGACATATGGTTTCTGGAAAAAATTCCAATTAACATGGGGGATTTGAGTAAGTCCATTTTATTATCTTCTGTAAATATCATCGCATATTTTACAAATGTATTGCTACTTCAAAGTTCAAACCCAGTTCCTCATTACAGCTTTAATAGTAGGTACATTAGAAGATGTGTTCTTGATCTCATTACCTTGCAGTTGAAATATACATGGTATTTAGAATTCGAGGGGTGGCACTGTACAGCAACAGGAGCAAGTTGATTAGTTACGCTCTATAAATTGCATGCTTAGTTTTTCTATTTTTATGTAAAATTGATGTTGTTTCCTCATGCAATTTCCTTGAAATTAATTGGTATCAGGGCGAGTTTGATCAATATGATGAAAATGAAAGTAGGTGCAGCACAGGAACCAATTTTTTCTTTCAGACGAAAACTAATTGTTCTGTCTCTCATCAAATTGCTGAATTTGTTTTTAGTTGATTCTGACTTTTTATGCTTGCTGGAGTTAGTTTTCCAATCGTATATCCATTACTTGAAGCATGCAAATATATGTGTTTAAGGTATTGCTACTTTTCAAAGCATGGGGGATAATTCAAACTGTAGGTCGAGTTATATATATTCACGTGATTAACTTTTCTACGAATATGTTTTTCTTGATTATATAAGCCTCCTTAGACGACCGTGCAATTTCCCAGTTCTCTTCATGTGATCTTTGTTTCCCTCTTAATATAAGACATCCCATGATTTTAAAATTTGGTGATATTTTTGTAATCCAATGTCAGTTGACTTCCTAGGGAATGATTGCTATTGTTAGATTCAAATAAAATACAAAATTACATTCATTAAAGAATGGTTCAGTAACAAAATCTGCCAAGAATAGACTTATTTATTCCATATGTTTTGCATTTAATCAATATCGACAACTATCATTTGATCCTTTGGTTGTCCTTCTCTACTTACGATAATAAAGGGAAATTCCTAAATTTGCTAGCCAGGGATACACTGCTAATTACTTTTTTTCTAGGATATATTTTTTTTAAATAAAATACTAAATTCTTTATTTTTATTCAATATTTACCTATGTAGTCTGAGTAAATACGAAATTCAAGATAAACACATAAGCAACATCAATATGAGATGTTTATGCCTAAATTTACTTTAGGACATGAGTAGTCAACACAAAAGTTTTGTCACCAATTATGGATATTAAGGAGTAGTCCCTGGACATTTTAGTGTTTAAAAGACGATTTTCTTTAACTCATAAGGCTTTCATTCTCGGATCAAAAAAAAATTTATCATCCATCTGTCGAGTAACATTTCACTATTGAGAGCAAAGATTTATTCCTTGATGGATACAGAGAGATATCAAAAGTTATCCTTAAAGGGCCCATTTTATGTGAACGGATACAAAGACTAAAAGTTATCCTTAAACGGCCTATTCAATGTTGAATAAGGTATTTCCTCACTCAAAGTATAGTACAATCACTGACATGCATGCTATTTCATAGTTTTTCTTTGCCTAATGAGTTGTATATGTGATCTGTTTGAGAAAGGTTAGCTCGCCTCCGTGGGCAGGATTAGATGCAAAATGGAGGATACAAACTTAAACGCAAAAAAGCACACCAATATACACAAAAATATTAACATATGTGATCCAAATACTAGCCCGTGCAGGTGCACGGGTTGCCGACTAGTATATATATATATTTACTAATTGGAGGCACCGTTAAAGTCTCCACGTTAATCCACATCATCAAGATTAATTAATCTTTAGATCTTAATTCTACGGCTAGGATGTATCGTGCCAAACATTGTCACGTAGTACGTTACAAAAATCCAACACGATAGCCTAACAACAAATCGTATACGTGAATAAAAAAAAAGGTTGGTTGCAATCAGGACTCAGCCTAACAACAAATCGTACACGTGAAGAAGAAAAATAAATAGGTTACTTGCAGTCAGGACTCTGTGAATTTTAGTGCTAACACGAAAAATGAGTTAGATTCTCCGGTAGCGTCCAGCCGTGAGAAACGAAATCTGGTAGAGGCGGTTTAGGAAAAGAAAAGTCTGGTAGGACACGTACTAATAAGAAGTTAAAAACGTATACAGATCCAAAAAAAAATGTTGGCGTCGGACATGCAAAAGAAAAATAAACAAGGAATCATAAAAAAAATGGGTGTTAGGATAGAATCCTGAGTACAAGAGCATAAGAGTCCTCCCGTTTTATCCCACGTACAGTACATGCCTCCACCTATTGAGCTGATTCCTTGGCCTTTCAAAGAAAACGTTGCAGATCTGCACATGGCTAACCGTAGATGACGCCGTGGTAATGAAGCAGGCCAGGGCAGGCGGGCATATAGAGTTGCCGCACGGGCATATAGACGGGCATACACAGCTGCGAACTGCATGTTTCCGACAGCCTCGCCTTCTGCATGAAACAAGTTATTCCTAAGCTTCCTCCAATCTGATCGATATCTGAATCTAACCATCGAGCCGTCGAGAAGTCGAACTGTCTAATCTCAACAGATCGATATGTATTGGCTGTAGCTGGCGGCCATGGCCATAGTCCATATATGGGCATGTATCATCGTTGCATGCCTTCGGATGCCATTCCTCACGCACGAGCAAAATCAATCCGTCCATTGAACTGCCTTGATGTGATTTATGTTGAGTTGAGCAACTGGAATATTACCCAAACTTAATGTCACGTGTGAAGAATAAAATCCTTCAACGCAAAAGGAATAGCTCTAGTTGAAGATGTTTTATGATACTCAAACGAGCTAGGACTAGGGAAAATCATATTTAGCCCCATGGTGCGTGTGAAAAATCTCTCCGGTGCTAGAACATTTATATAATCACTAGAGGATCTAGCATTCATACTGGTATTGCCATCGTAACTGATTTTTTTTATGAAACAAAGTACGACAAGGAGAAGTAGGGCACAACTAACCAATGGCTAATCAAATCGGTGCATGGTGCATGTGAAAAATCTCTACAGTGCTAGATCATTGATATAATCCTTACAGATGCCAGAACATTCATATATGTATGCCATTGTAAATGATTTTTTATGAAACAAAGTATGAAGGAGAAGTAGGGCAACTAACCAATTAATGTTCCAAAAGAGGACTGGGTTTCTAATTGTTTATACAATTCATGCAAATAAAATGTATATTTTTAGAAGCATGTGGTTATCTAATTACACATGTGTATATTCTCTTGCGACGCCCGCAAAAATAGATTAATGTTTTTTCTCCGTACTGTTTATTGCATACTCACGGTTTGTTCTTTCATCCTTTAGGCTGAACCGGGGATATGGTAAAACTTTTATGGATAGTTCAACAAGAACAATGCTAAGAGATAGAAAAAATGGCAGTAGATTGCTAATTTAGTTTCTTGACATGAAAAACTAACTAATTTAATTTCTTCATACATTTTTTTTCTAGATAACCACTTTCCATCATGGCTGTGCCCTCCCTCTAATCCATCGTCCATATTTGTCCTTAACATCAGCACATCCCGCTAGAGCAATCGTTGTTGTCTATTTTCTCCATACCAATTTAGTGTCCGTGATCACGCTTATTTCACTGCCGGCTTTCAAGGCCCTCAATGGCCCTTCCATATTGCAGCAAGAAACGCCACCACCGTCGGTCTGTATATCAAAAAGAAATTTTCTGTTTTTCATGAATCATCAGATCGATGATGTTGGATTTTCCAGTACATGATTTGGGGAACGAGCATGTGACGGATGTAGACTACTGTTTTGGTTTATTCGTTTAATCTGTTATGCAAAAAAAATATAAAGGTGACACATAAGTGCTACAGGATCCATGTGAGAATAGTATATTCATAGCCTCGGATCCAATGCCAATAATTGTTTTCTCTAAGAAATTTGGATTTCATGAACTTTATATATAGGTGCATATATTTATATTACTTTGCCTCATCTTATATACTTTTACTCCAACGTAATTTGAACACACATGTATAAGACTTGGGACATAACTGGTCAAAATATTATCCAGTAACTGATGATGAAAATTTCGACTCTATTCTTATATTTCCAAATAAGAATTAGCTTGTACACTTTTTCATGGTCCATAATGTAATGTTCCAATATTGACAGAGTTAAGAGCATAAGACCTAAGATAAATTGATTTCAGGTTATGAAGTTACTCTTCTGTTAGCAGGATTAATTTTTGGTTATGAAGCGAAGAGTTTGGTTTTCTCATGCATGGTGGAAAGGAGGAACAAACCCCGAGTACTAATATTTGGTTATGAAGCAAAGAATTTGATCTTGCAAGGTGAGGGAAAGTGGGTTCTGATTTTAGTTTATTAACTGCTCTTATTGAGAGAGTGTCCTCCTCATAGAACTAATTTTTCTCGGGTTAGAACAAATTATAACTTCTCGGTGCCTTTTTGATATATCATGCAAAATGTACCTATATGTACGTAATTTTGCAGCGGAACTATTTTTGGTTATCCCTAATATCTTCCCATTTGCCGCATGTTTTTCTTCGTGTATTTACTATTTTTTGTCATTGTAATAATACTTATACTGATCTTTCATTTTTAGCATGACAAACACTAATGTCTATATATATTAACAAAAAATTAATTAGTGTTGCTTCATTTGCCCAGATTGTAGTTTTGATTCACAATCACTATTCTACCACTTTTTGTATTCCTTAGTGATCAATATGGTATAAGTGTTCTAATTTTTTCAGATGGAGAAAATGTTATTTCATTCTTATAGAGTCATGAGAAGTTGATTAGCTTTAGGGTATTCAATGAAAAACACTAATATACTTATGTAGTAGGTAAATAGCATCACATTTCTTTTTCTAATATGAGTTTACCTATTATAATGTGGATTAATGTTGGGATTCAACATTGAAAAGTTTGGTCTAATTGCTCCAGTAATTTTCTAGGGCAAATCAATACAGGGTAGTTAATGGTCATTCCACTAATACTGCTTTTACCCCGAGTAAAAAATAATACTACAATTAATTTGTCGGGAAAAATATCCATGGTACAATTTTTTTGTGGATACATCGAGGATACAATTATAGTTTGGATCTATAATTTTGTATAATAATGGATTATATGAGGCAATATTGTCGGCCAGTTTTGTATAGTTCATATGGTGTAGACTGTAAAGGTTCTAAGAGAGACCATACTGAAATAAAGGAGTGCATATAATATATTGGCCATTGAGAAACATATGTTATTAAGAAAAAAATTAAAAGAATTGCTAGCCCGTGCGGCCGCACGGGTTGATGACTAGTCAAATCCTAATTGGAGGCCACATATTCCTTGCTTCTCTCATGTTGCTGGGAAATTCTGACATTGATGTCATTCTTGGTATGGATTGGCTGAAGGCCAATAAAGCAAGGATTGACTGTGCTCAAAAGTCAATAACTCTGTCCCACCCTTCTGGCCAGATAATCTTCTCCACATGAATCAAGTTCCATTCAGCTGTGCACCCCTCAATGCAAAACCTCTACCTTCACTTGAAAATGTTCCGGTGGTTTGCGACTTCCCTGACGTCTTTCCAGAAGAGTTGCCAGGAATGCCTCCGGACAGAGATGTTGAGTTCGTGATCGAACTTGAACCAGGTACTGCTCCAATCTCTAAGCATCCCTATAGGATAGGAACTCCCGAGCTGAAGTTGTTGAAGGAACAAATTGATATGTACATGGAAAAAGGTTACATTAAACCTAGTTCCTCGGCTTGGGGTTGCCCAACTCTGTTCGTTGCGAAGAAGGATCACACAAAGAGACTCGTTGTTGACTATCGTCCTCTTAATGAGAAAACCATCAAAAACAAGTATCCAATTCCTCGTATCGATGATCTTTTTGATCAACTTGCTGGAGCCTCAATATTCTCCAAGTTGGACTTGAGAATGGGTTACCATCAAATAAAGATCAGAAAAGAGGATATTCCAAAGACAGCCTTCACCACTCGCTACGGTCTATATGAATTCACCGTAATGTCCTTTGGTCTCACCAATGCACCGACGACCTTCTCTCGACACATGAATTCTGTCTTCCATGAATACCTCGACAAGTTCGTTGTGGTATATCTTGATGACATTCTTGTCTACTCCAAATCCGAGGAAGAGCATGAAGAACATCTTCGTCTCACTCTCATGAAGCTTCGCGAGCATCGTCTCTATGCCAAATTCTCCAAATGTGAGTTCTGGATTTCAGAAGTTGCTTACCTTGGTCATGTCATCTCTGCCAAGGGCATAGCCATTGATCCAGAAAAGGTTAAAGCAATTGTTGATTGGAAACCTCCAAAGATGGTGAAGCAAGTAAGAAGTTTTCTTGGCTTGGCTAGCTATTGCCGTCGTTTCGTCCCAAACTTCTCCAAGATTGCCAAACCTCTCACTGGCCTCACAAAGAAGGACAAAAAGTTCGTCTGGTCTCCACAATGTGATGAAAGTTTCAATCTCCTGAAGACTAAACTCACTTCTACACCTGTTCTGGTTGGCCCAGATCCTACCAAACCTTTCCAAATATTCTGTGATGCTTCTCTCCAAGGTCTAGGTGCAGTTCTTATGCAAGAACGTCAAGTTGTGGCTTATGCTTCACGTCAGTTGAACGCACATGAGCTCAATTATCCCACTCATGACCTTGAACTTGCAGCAGTTGTGTTTGCCCTCAAGAAATGGAGACAATACTTGTTGGGTAATCGCACTGAAATCTTTTCCGATCATAAGAGTCTTAAGTACATCTTCACTCAACCAGATCTAAACCTCAGACAAAGGAGATGGATTGAAAAGATCAAAGACTTTGATCTTACCATTTCTTACACTCCAGGCAAGGCTAATGTTATGGCCGATGCTCTCAGTCGCAAGTCGTATTGCAATAATCTCATGATCATGGAAAGCCAACCTCCTCTTCATGAAGAATTCCAGAAGCTCAACCTTGGTCTTGTTCCTCAAGGCTATCTTGCAAACTTGACAGCCAGTCCAACTCTCGAGGACAAGATTCGTTCTGAACAACTTCGTGATGCTGAAATCAAGAAGATTGTAGAACACATCAAAGCAGGCAATGAGAAATTTGAGTCCTTCTCAATTGATGACAAGGGAACTGTATTCTTCGAAGGACGCATTGCAGTTCCTCAAATTCAAAGCCTCAAAGATCTCATTCTCAAGGAGGCTCATGAAACTCCTCTCTCCATACACCCTGGAAGTACAAATATGTACCAGGATCTCAAGACACTGTATTGGTGGCCTAGCATGAAACGTGAAATTGCTAAATACGTTTCTGAATGCGACGTTTGTCAACGTGTCAAGGCAGTTCATCAGAAAACAGTCGGTCTTCTCCAACCTCTGAAAATCCCTGAGTGGAAGTGGGACATGATTGAAATGGACTTCGTCACTGGTTTTCCAAAGTCCAAGAGGGGCAACGATGCAATCTTCGTTGTCATTGATCGACTCACTAAAGTAGCTCACTTCTTTCCTGTCAAAGAGACAATCTCAGCTAGTCAGTTAGTAGAGCTCTACACAGCAAAGATGTTCCTCTTCATGGTGTTCCATTGGAAATAAGCTCAGACCGTGGAAGCATATTCACTTCTCATTTCTGGAAAATCTTTCAAGAAGCCTTGGGCACCAAGCTTCTGTTCAGCACAGCCTACCATCCTCAGTCTCAAGGGCAAGTCGAAAGAGTCAATCAGATTCTCAAGGATATGCTCAGAGCATGTGGTATCTCTTTTGGCATGAAATGGGAGGAATGTCTTCCATATGCTGAATTCTCCTACAACAACAGCTTCCAGGCAAGCCTAGGCATGGCACCATTTGAGGCTCTCTATGGCCGCAGATGCAGGAGTCCAATCAATTGGTCTGGAGCTGGTGAACGTTCACTCTTAAGCCCTGACATTGTTAACGAGGCCGAAGAGAAAGTTCGCATCATCCGTGACAATCTCAAGATTGCTCAGTCTCGTCAGAAAAGCTACTATGACAGCAAACACAGGGACATGGTCTATGCAGCTGGAGACAAAGCATATCTCCGTGTAACTCCCCTCAGAGGCACTCATCGTTTTGGTGTCAAAGGAAAGCTTGCACCAAGATATATTGGTCCCTTCAACATTCTCTCAAGGCGTGCAGAAAATGCCTATCGTCTTGAACTTCCAGAAAAGCTATCCAAGGTGCACGATGTGTTTCACGTGTCACAGCTCAAGAGGTGCTTCAAAGATCCAGGTCGTGCAGTTGATCATGATTCAATTGATCTGCAAGAAGACCTCTCTTATGAGGAGCACCCTATTCGAATTCTCGATGAGACCGAGCGCAAAACTCGCAACAAGAGCACCAAGTTCTTAAAAGTGCAGTGGTCTCATCATTCCGATTAAGAGGCAACGTGGGAGACCGAAGAGGATCTTCGCAAGAAGTATCCGGACCTTTTCTCTTCTCAGTAGGAATCTCGGGGCGCGATTCCTTCAAGAGGGGGGGGGCGTTTTGTAACATCCCAAGTATGAAAAACACCATTACAATGCTTGCCTTTTTGTTTAAATTAAGTTTGCATCATTCCATCATGAGCATTGATCTTGTTTTCACTTGTTTTCCATTTGAATTTCAAACCAAAATTCAAATCCTTGTTTCATACTTGTTCTGTTACAATTTTTACAAATGAAACTTTCAAATCAAACCATTCAATTGCTTCCAAAAAACTAGAATTTCCAAAGTATTAACTTGCCCAATTTTCAATAATTCAATTGTTGCAAATTTCACTCAAATCCATTTGAATTCAAACAGCAATAGAATTTAAAAATTTGGAAAACAAAGTTGCACAGCTGGGCTTTTGTAATAAATAAATTATACAAAATTATCCCCACAATTTTCAAACCCCAAAACCCTATTTGAATTTTAATAACAATTTCAAAACATTTGGCAATTTCAAAATTTTTGGAAATAAGCACACATACTTTTGAATCTTGCTGTTTTGGTAATTCAATATAATTATTGCTAAAATACAAGCACCAAAAATCCTATTCTTTTCTCTCCTTTTCTTTCCTACAAAAAAAGTAAACAGAAAAAAAAACAGAAAAGAGAAAAGGGGGGCAGGCCAGCCCAAGTGGGCTGAGCCCACCACAGCCCCGCAGGCCCAGCCTGCCCCGCACGTCCCTTTCGTCCTCCTCTGTACGGAGACAGAGGAGGGGGAGCCTCCCCCACCGGCAGGAGCTCACCTGCTCCCCTCCTCCCCTATATCTACCTCCCAGGGCCGTGCCCTAGCTTTCCTCTCCCTCCTCCATCTCCCAGCCGCCGCCATTTCTCCTCCTCCTTTATTCTCTCTCTCTCTCTCTCTCGCTGTTTCTCTGAAGCTCCACCTCCACCGCACAGCAGAGGAGCAACTCCGGCGATCGCCGCCGCTATGGAACCTCTCCGGGCGGCCTGAGCGCGGGAATCGTTTCCCCGTGCCTCCGTCTTCCTCCTCGACACCGCAGCGGGGACTGGGAGCAGCAGGATCGCCGCCGCCGTCTCCGACTTGTCGCCGCCGTCGCTGTCTGAAACTTCCCCGAGCCGCTGCTTCGACGACAACGGGGGGTGAGCACCCCTTTCCTCCTCTCCTTTATCCTCTGGCACCTGCACGCACACCCTTCACCTCCCTGTTCTGAACCACGAGCAACAGCAGCGCAGCGTCGCCGCCGGCGAGCACGCTTCTGTCAGGTTCAAAGACTGAACCTTTTTGTTCAGTTTCAGTTAACGAGCGCAACTGCACCTCAAAACCACGCGTTCCCCTCTTCTGTCATGAATCGGTCAGCAGCCCAGTGGCACACGCACTGCGCACGCGCACCCGAGGGCGAGGGTTCGAGTCCCCCCCTCGCGGGATTAAATCCCATCTTTTTACACCGCGCGCTGACAGGTGGGGCTCCCCTGTCAGCGACCCTGGCAGCCACGCGCGCGCACACGCACGCCACGTAAGCGCCACCGTGGCCCAGGGCCCTCTGTCAGTGGCTCAGGCTGGGCCACTACGAGGTGAAAACCATTTCTGGCCTTTTTCTTTTACTTTCAAGCCCCTGTATTTTTACAGAATGGTCCCTGGATTTCAAACTCTCATAGATCCCTCATTTTAAATTCAAATTCAACATGTTAAATATATTTTCCATACCAAATTAAATTCTCTACATGTTAAAACCTATTGTATACTGTTTTGAACATTTCAAATGGTTTCAAAAATTCAAATTCAAATAACTCATTCAAATTTGGTCAAATTCATAACTAATTTCAAAATTCAAATGGCACATATAAAATATGTTTTCCATGCAAAATTGAACAAGCTTTCCAAATATAAACTTTGTTTCCTGTTTTGAATAATTAAAATTGGTTAAATAATTCAAATCTTGTTTAAACCATTTAAAATTGCTAAATTAATAACTTGGGCAAACTAAATTCTTTTGAACATATAAAATATGTTTTCAAACCAGAAAAGTATAGTCTTTTCAAATATGAATTTTATTTAATGTTTTGAACAAATAAAAATTCAAATAATTTTATACTTGAATTAAATTCATTTATATCTTGTGTAAACTTGTTTAATTCATAACTAATTCATTTTAATTCCTTTTTCAACAAATGAAATATGTATTCCATCTAAAATTTTGTGTTCTTTCCAAATATGAATTTGGTTATCTATTTTGAACCTTTAAAATTGGTGAAAACAACAAATACTTGTGTAACTCATTTAAGAAGCCAAATTTCATAACTTAATAAATAAATTCCAAACTTGGTAAACAACATATCAAATTGAAGCGAATGTTGTTTTCTCATTGTTTTCATCATCCATGCATCATTATAATCAACTTTCACATGATGGTTAGTTGTGGATCACTTAATTCAACCTTAATTCATGAGCTTTCTATATGCAACCCAAATTGCATATGGGCCCATTTAATTATGTTACCATGTCAACTAGCTTATCTTTGATGCATCAATTAAATTGTCATGCATCATCCCATGTTTGTGCATTATGCCATGTTATTGATTGTTTGTCTCTCTGCGTTGTTTGTTTGCTTCTTCCTGAATAGACGACGACGTTGAGACAGACGAGGTTTACGACTACTTCACAGGAGTTAGCCCAATACCAGGCTATTGAGTTTGCAGGCAAGTATTCACTCACCTGAACCATTGTGTCCTTTCCACATTGGATACCGATACTTTCCGTTGTCTATCCTGCTAGCCTTAACATTCGTTGCTTGTGTTCCGATCCTATCACATTTTATCCTGTAACCCTGATATAGCCTATCCTCCACACCTAAACCCCGTTGCTTGTTGCCCGTGTCTTACTAGCATGCTTAGGGTTGTTTATGCTCGAGTATGATGTCCGTTATTTCTGTTACCATATCTATTATGTTCTGGGGGCTCGATGTTTAAACAACAACCTGTTAATGTTTGAGGTAATGCTAATTTGATGATAAGGCACCGGCAGGAGGCCGGTATGGTTTTGAGGCCTGCTAGTGTCGAACTCAGGAAAAGTTCTTGTCCTCTAGATCCATGATGAGTGCGCTAACCGCATGTGGGAAGCGTGTATGGGCGCCCCCTCAACTTTGATTCGATTCGCATCTCGTCCAAATCGCCTCATTTAGTTCGGGTTTTCTATTTGCCGCATGCATATGCAGGTGCGAACCCTTGGCACCAGGGTGGTAACTTTTGTAGTCGGCATTTAGGGAGACACGTTCTTAGAGTGCTATGAGGGTCCCCTTTTCTTCGTGGGGCTTGATTAGCCGTGCGCTCAACTGCACGGGGTTCTTTGGGCTTGATGCGAAGAAGAGTTGGGTTGTGTTGAGTATCTCGCTTGGTGGGTTGATCCCCCGTCTGGCGGGATATTCTTACGTGTACGGCCAAATTGGTGCATCCCTGCAGGGTTAGATCTTCTCGAGAAGCCGTGTTGTCCGCGGTTATGGATGACTTGGTGATAGGGCTGGCTAACAAGGATTAGACAACTTACACCTAATCCCTAATAAGTTGACTAGTAATAGTCACATTGTCACAATAACTTGAACCTTCATTAATCCAACTGTGTGGGTTATCCTCGGATTGCTTCTTTGGATAAGGGGCGAGATCCAGGATGGGTTTGTTTGAGGATAGTGGTAGTTGGTTCCGATACGCTATCTTATCCCCTTCTTTTAGCCGGATGTTGTAGCGTGTCTCTGTAGTTGGCTAGAGCAGCCCGCTGCCGCATCTTTATATCACCTATCTTCGTTGAACCCAAAGCATCTGTACTTGGTGTTGCCGGGTACACTTTGGTATCTTGTGCGTCTTGCTTGCCAGTACTCGTCTGTACTGACCCCTTTGGGGCTGCGTGTTCTGCAGACTACGTTTTCGAAGATCCCCATGGTGGCTACTACGTGGAGTATGACGAGGCTGCTGACGAGTAGATAGCGGACCCGGGCAGGATCCGAGACTTCGTGGATGGGCTCCGTACTTTTCGTTTCCGGCCTCTTAGGACTATTTGGATCTTGTCTGTACTCAGACACTTTGGATGCTTCCGCTGTGATGTAATGATGACTTGTTGGGACATGTGTCCTCTGCATGACTGTATTTGCTATCTCTGCTCTAGTGAGAGCTATTTGCCACTTATTTCTATTTCTTTGTGTCTTAGAGATTTGTTGTGATATCACTTGTTCGAATGTCGTTGACGTACCATGTGTGTATGTTATGAAGTACGTCAATGGAAGTAGTCGGATTTCTATGGGATGGTTTACGCAGACGATGAATAGTAGAGGATGGTTGTCCCGTTTACGTGTTGGCCTACTCATATTGAGATGCGGGTGTCGGTATGCCCGTAAGCCATTTATCTACTGTTTAGCAGGCTGTGAGTATCCTCTAGAAGTCCGGGTGCGACAAATGGTATCAGAGCCTGTCTGCCTGTAGGATCCCTTTTACTGGTCGCAGTTGAGTCTAGAAACTATTTTGTAGCTATATAGAAAAAATGAAACGTGAGAGTAGGAATTCTGTTCTTTTACTTCTTTCCCCACCCACCCTCCCTTTTTCTGGTAAGGAAGTGCAACTTTGTTTTCTCTTTCTCATCTAAACTTTCAAGTTACGATTTCACGTATCCTGGTTTCTCTAGGATAGTTATATCTACTAGTCCATAGGAATGGAGGTGGTTGTGACATGATTTATCATGTTGCCTACTCACGATTGAGAACGGAGGCACATAAGCCCCGGAAGCAGATCCTCTATTCCTTAAGCAGTAGATATTGATCCTTTAGAAGCCCGGATGGGTTTTTCCGTAGTACCTTAGGAGTGTTTGGACTCGTGTTTCCCAAATGTTGCTTCGATATCCTGTTCTTCTCAACATCCTTTTCGTCCGTTGAAACCTTGTTGTTGCTTGCCACTTCAGTTCTTCTACGGCGTCTAATCAAAGCTTCCCCGATCATCTGCAGATGGACCTCAGGTTCTACCCGCAGGTGGTTCGTATGACTCATTGCGAGAGCACTGCCGGTTATCCGGAGATGCTGAGAGACATGGTCACTTTTCTGGGGTTCCGTTGGGCACCAGAGTACCAGGTCTACGAGCAGCAGCGAGAGTTTGAGAAGACCTACTACCAGGCTATCGTCTACATTCTGTCAGATGATGGCATGAGCGTAGTCCACCGCTACGAGGCAGTGGGTTCCACAGTGGATATGGCTGTGCAGCAGGCAGCTTATGTGAGCCTCACCGTCCTTCGTGCTGACTACTGGGGATTTTACGATTCTATCTATCGCCACATCCCCCGTGGTTACATCACTTCGGAGGGAGCTCACTTCACTCTCTACGACAACTTGGATGTTTACGAGCATGATAACTCCAGTCTGCACACCACCGCTCAGTTTGTGAGACACAGTGACGCAGTTGCCCGCACTATCTCAGGAGTTGACTTCAGTCAGAGAGCAGCTTTATCTTGCTTTGACTCGTCTGGCGACTTACACCACAGACTTTGTTGGAGACGAGCGCTTTGCATGTTTCGATCAGCCAGTTGGGCGTCGTCTGCCAGATGCTGGAGGTTACGAGCCGATCAAGGGTCCACTCCTTAATCTTGGTGCTGGTTACACTAGGATTCCCCGCTTTGGAGCACAGGGAGTCGACGCTATGTACTTCACCACGCCTAGAGTCGGTCTCAGACCACGTCAGATCTACGTGGATCGTCGTTCCACCTACTTTCGTGGGCGTGCTCCTCACCGTACCACTCGCCGTACCCCTAGCCGCCGTCCTGCGTGATGAGCATGGGAGTACCGATGTATCCATTCTTAGCTATGTTTAGTTATCCTTTGTCATTCGAACCATTCATGGTGTGTTGGATATTCTGATGTATTTGAACATGTGATGGTGAACCTTGTGGTTGTCTATTCATGCGTCGGAATAATCTCTCTTTTGGTTGCCAAGTCTATCCTTTTCTATTGTTGTGCTAAAATGCATTTCCATTCAGGATGCCGCCAACAAGGAACAACACGCCTGAGCCACCGCCAATCGCGGAGCTGTTGACTCAGATGACCCAAGTCATGACGCAGATGGCCCAGTTTTAGGCTAATCAGCACATCAACCAGACAGCTCCACGAGTCAGCATCAAGGAGTTTCTCAGTCTGGGCCCAAGAGCTTTCGTGGCCACACGCGAGCCTCTGGACGCTGATGACTGGATCCGTGAGATAGCCAAGGCTCTAGAGATTGCACACGTAGCTGAAGAAGACAAGGTCAAGTATGCCTCCTATCTGCTGAAGGGTCAGGCAGCTACTTGGTGGGAAAACTTCGAGGCCATGAGAACTGGGATGCCAGTCACGTGGGATTGTTTCAAGGAAGCCTTCCTGAAGCACCACATTCCAGATGGTCTCATGGAAAGAATGCGTGAAGAGTTTTGCTCTCTCAAGCAAGGCAAGTTGGACGTCATCGGGTATCAGAGTGAGTTCAATCGCCTCGCTCGGTACGCTGGAGATGAGGTGTCCACTGAAGCTAAGAAGATGGCAAGGTTCCGCAGAGGTTTTAACCCGGAACTCAAGTATGCCCTCACCAATATCAAGGCCAACAGCTTCGAGGATCTCGTTAACACCGCGCTCAATGAAGAAAATGGGCGCAAGGCGTTCGAGGAGTCTCGCAAGCACTCGCGTGAGGGTGGTTCCTCCTCCAACATGACCATCCCTCCGCAGAAGCGCCACATCTGGGTACCAAATGGTGTTGTCACTCGGGCTCCATACGCCCAAACTTCTCCAGGCTTCGCTCCCCGCCCACCCACCCCTGCTGAGCTGAAAGATCAAAGGGCTTGGATGGGGCAGCCAAGGCCAAGGCCTCCTCGTGTCGTCACATGCTACAAGTGCAAGCAGACGGGGCACTACGCCGACAAGTGCACGCAGAGGCAGCTACCTCCACCACCTCGTCCTAACACAAACCAGGCAATGGTGCGCGCTCCCCCGCCTAAGGCCTTCAACTCCAACAACAGGCCTGTCGGGAGGACCGCAAGGGTGAATCATGTCAAGATCGACAAAGCTGAGGAAGCTCCTGACGTCGTTCTCGGTACATTTCCCGTAAACTCTTTTCCAGCTAAAGTGTTGTTTGATACCGGAGCATCACATTCCTTTGTGTCAAAGACCTTTGCTACAACAAACAACCTAATTGTGGTTCCACTAAGCAATCAGATCATTGTTCACTCCCCGGGAACTCAAATGTTGACTTCCAAGATAAGTAAGGACAATCAAATCCTAATTGGAGGCCACATATTCCTTGCTTCTCTCAAGTTGCTGGGAAATTCTGACATTGATGTCATTCTTGAATTGGATTGGCTGAAGGCCAATAAAGCAAGGATTGACTGTGCTCAAAAGTCAATAACTCTGTCCCACCCTTCTGGCCAGATAATCTATTCTCCACATGAATCAAGTTCCATTCAGCTGTGCACCCTCAATGCAAAACCTCTACCTTCACTTGAAAATGTTCCGGTGGTTTGCGACTTCCCTGACGTCTTTCCAGAAGAGTTGCCAGGAATGCCTCCGGACAGAGATGTTGAGTTCGTGATCGAACTTGAACCAGGTACTGATCCAATCTCTAAGCATCCCTATAAGATAGGAACTCCCGAGCTGAAGTTGTTGAAGGAACAAATTGATATGTACATGGAAAAAGGTTACATTAAACCTAGTTCCTCGGCTTGGGGTTGCCCAACTCTGTTCGTTGCGAAGAAGGATCACACAGACTCGTTGTTGACTATCGTCCTCTTAACGAGAAAACCATCAAAAACAAGTATCCAATTCCTCGTATCGATGATATTTTTGATCAACTTGCTGGAGCCTCAATATTCTCCAAGTTGGACTTGAGAATGGGTTACCATCAAATAAAGATCAGAAAAGAGGATATTCCAAAGACAGCCTTCACCACTCGCTACGGTCTATATGAATTCACCGTCATGTCCTTTGGTCTCACCAATGCACCGGCGACCTTCTCTCGACTCATGAATTCTGTCTTCCATGAATACCTCGACAAGTTCGTTGTGGTATATCTTGATGACATTCTTGTCTACTCCAAATCCGAGGAAGAGCATGAAGAACATCTTCGTCTCACTCTCATGAAGCTTCGCGAGCATCGTCTCTATGCCAAATTCTCCAAATGTGAGTTCTGGATTTCAGAAGTTGCTTACCTTGGTCATGTCATCTCTGCCAAGGGCATAGCCATTGATCCAGAAAAGGTTAAAGCAATTGTTGATTGGAAACCTCCAAAGACGGTGAAGCAAGTAAGAAGTTTTCTTGGCTTGGCTAGCTATTGCCGTCGTTTCGTCCCAAACTTCTCCAAGATTGCCAAACCTCTCACTGACCTCACAAAGAAGGACAAAAAGTTCGTCTGGTCTCCACAATGTGATGAAAGTTTCAATCTCTTGAAGACTAAACTCACTTCTACACCAGTTCTGGTTGGCCCAGATCCTGCCAAACCTTTCCAAATATTCTGTGATGCTTCTCTCCAAGGTCTAGGTGCAGTTCTTATGCAAGAACGTCAAGTTGTGGCTTATGCTTCACGTCAATTGAACGCACATGAGCTCAATTATCCCACTCATGACCTTGAACTTGCAGCAGTTGTGTTTGCCCTCAAGAAATGGAGACAATACTTGTTGGGTAATCGCACTGAAATCTTTTCCGATCATAAGAGTCTGAAGTACATCTTCACTCAACCAGATCTAAACCTCAGACAAAGGAGATGGATTGAAAAGATCAAAGACTTTGATCTTACCATTTCTTACGCTCCAGGCAAGGCTAATGTTATGGCCGATGCTCTCAGTCGCAAGTCGTATTGCAATAATCTCATGATCATGGAAAGCCAACCTCCTCTTCATGAAGAATTCCAGAAGCTCAACCTTGGTCTTGTTCCTCAAGGCTATCTTGCAAACTTGAAAGCCAGTCCAACTCTCGAGGACAAGATTCGTTCTGACAACTTCGTGATGCTGAAATCAAGAAGATTGTAGAACACATCAAAGCAGGCAATGAGAAATTTGAGTCCTTCTCAATTGATGACAAGGGAACTGTGTTCTTCGAAGGACGCATTGCAGTTCCTCAAATTCAAAGCCTCAAAGATCTCATTCTCAAGGAGGCTCATGAAACTCCTCTCTCCATACACCCTAGAAGTACAAAGATGTACCAGGATCTCAAGACACTGTATTGGTGGCCTAGCATGAAACGTGAAATTGCTAAATACGTTTCTGAATGCGACGTTTGTCAACGTGTCAAGGCAGTTCATCAGAAAACAGCCGGTCTTC